>VDFB02019142.1:0-145101 GCA_007258455.2 Sequoia sempervirens | reverse complement strand
TAGAATGCTAGAATGCTGACAAAATTTATGAGACTTGGCTTTACACCTTCAAATTGCATTTTCTTGGAAGTTTGTTGAATTTTTTTAACAAATTCATATTGTGCAATTATGGCAGGTCATGAAACAATATTTGTTTGAGCATTTGTCAAACATTTTAACTCCCTAATTCCTTTCAAAATTCCATTTTTGCATTCCTACTTGTTGGTGAGGCATTTTGTGAGAATTATGGTCAATTATTATTTACTAGCTGAATCAATAATTAACAATTTGAGATTTGACCATATTAACAACCCGTTTTTGGTTGAGGATCTAATTGGAAGGGTAAATTGCCTTTGTTGCAGCAGCTACTTGGTATATTTTGAGTTTGCTCAAATTTGTTGGTAGTGTTTGGGTGGATAACAATCAAGACTTCATTGGTGCAGTATGACCAATTTCTAGGATTGAGGGAGCCACACTTTGTACCATAAATTACTGCATGACGAATGCATGCACTACATTTCACCACATCAAAATAATGCTCATGTTCATGCTTGTGCTCATGTTCATGGCCATTACTGTGATTATGGTTATGGTCATAATGATGTTCATGATCATAATCATGGTTGTGTTTATGGTTATGATTGTGATTGTGCTCATGGTCATGGTCCTCTTTCCAAATATCATGATCAGGATCATGATTGTGAAGATGATTTGCATGCCCATTCACATTTGAGTCATTGCAACACCCTTTGATGATGAGGAGGAGCATGACCACCTTTCTCTCCTTTCAAGAGAAGCATTGTTGGGATGTCCTTGTATTTCCTTTTTACAACCAGACTTAGATTATCCTAAAAATATTCTAAATAGATGATGAAGTAAGTTTTATATTGCAGTCATCAAGATTGGCTTTGCATATAAATTATGCAACCCTGTTTTAAAATAAAATAAAATAATGTATATATGAAGTGCTTGTGAAGGATATGACCTGCCATAATGGTGTCATGGCCAATACTGTCACAACTGTAACATTCAAAAATAAAAATGGAGACCATTAGCATGAATAAGCTTCGTCGTAATATATATTGTAAACCAATTCTAATGCCTCTTTGGGCTACTGCTCTAGCCCTAGAAACCGAAGGAATGAAGAGAAACATTGTTCAACACCTACTAGTATACCTATCTACTAAGGACCACTTAAATTTCAAATCAATTAAGGCATAATTTGGTAATTATCTACATATAAAACATGACAACAAATCTACTTCACATTCTCATATGGGTGCTTCTATATGCAAAGTATGCAGAAGAGTTTTGGCAAATACGTCTTCCTACAAATCATTTCATAAAATTTAAATTGATGTAAACTTTAAAATCAAACACTGCTTTGGCAAAACTTTAAAATCAAACACTACTTTGGCAAGTCAATGAGATGGGCTCAAGTAGCAAAATAATGAGGTTTTCATAGCAGAGCCATATGTTCAAATCTTCATAAAATGCATTCATGTGTAGAAACGAACGAGACCAATTTCAGGTCCTAAGAGAATTTGATAGAATAAGCAATCTTCAATTATGGTTGTCACTAGCTTCATGGTTACCCAAAAGGGAAAATTTATCCAAATATGAAAAAAACATAAAACATTTAAATTAAAAACATGGTTTAACTACTATGGTAAATTCTAAGGGCTCCTTCCATAATTCCAAAGGGTGTCTATATCAGTCTAATCTCGAAGTTATGACATGACATGCCTTTGAACTTGATCTTTCTTGGATCCAATTCTAATATAAGCATTGTATGTATTGCCTCAAAATCATAAAAATGATATCACTCAAATTTGTAATTTTGTTTAAATTAGGTGGTTTTGCATAAGATGTTGCAAATATATTCCATGTTTGTTGATTACAGTACTAGGGAAAAAATAGGCAATCGTATCCTAGTGGAAGATTGTTGATCAATTCCAAATGAATACCATAAACTAAAGTATTTTTAAGGGCTTTATGACAGGGAAATTTGCAGCAATGAGTCTCTTAAATCTTTGATGACATCAAAATGTTTTTGACTAGAGCCTAGTCATTATAGAAGAGTCAAGTTAGATTGAAATAACATATTCAAGACCAAAATCACTAGGGCCTACCTCCCAAGATTGGATTTTAAAAACCAGTATCTATTAAGAACTTACGGTTTTCAGAGTCCATAAAATTGAGTAAAAAGCTTTTGAAAAATCTTCTACACAGATTTTCCCAAAAGCTTTTATTCAACCACTATCTAGTACTCATCTAATAACTTACTACATCCGGAAGCCAAATTTGATTATAATACTATTGATGCAAATTCTCCACGGGAACTTTAAAATCTATGTATCACACATACAAACTTTAAAGTCTCTATCACACACACAAACTTAAATTTTGTATCATACACACGTTCACACATTCAGATTGAAGGTTAATGCATTTTGAATGGTCTATCCTTATAAATCCAATGCTTGAAATTGAAACTGATAAGGAAATCCATGGTTACAGATGGAAGATGGCATTAGATATAAGTATGAAATCCTTGAGACAGGCTTGCCAAACCTCAAGTGAAAGCTGCCTTTGCTTGGAGGTTCTAAAAGGCATGTAACCGGTATAATCCCAATTTGACTACTACACATGACTAACAATGAAGGAGAAAATAGTCGATGCATCAGCAGAAGAATTTAAAAAATTTCCAAATATCACAACTACAGAATCACTTTTTACTTTTTGAAGACAAAGGACACTCCATTGTTGTTTCCGTGGCTTCCTTTCAGATGCTTAGAAAATATATACCTACAAAAACTGAGAAAGAAATAATATTGTGAAAAAAGAAATTATTGCCTTGTTATAGAAATTGAGCAAGATGACTTGATAATTAATTCCAATTGTAATACAATTTAAACGAATCAAAAGAATGTCCTTGGTTGAACCATCTATACAATATGGGTACATATAACATATATTTAACAATCAAGTTTTTCAGACTGAAGAATCTCCTGAACCATTAGAGAGAGCAACAATTTCGAGAGCAAAGAAGCATGTATTTTCCTTAACGAGTCCAACTGTGAGTTCCAACCAGTCATTCGAAAAATTAAAATCATTTTTACCATTCAAATGGATATATAAATAGGAGAAGATACCTATTCTGAATTGATAGAGACTGTCCCTCCTGAAATTGGCTAAGATGATGACCAGTTCTTTTCCTTGCTCTTTCATACTGGTATAGAATGCCCTTATTTTAAAATTTGAAGAGGAACTGATACTTATAAGTATAACTGAAAAGCAACCATATAAATCGTATATAGTTGACATTAAATCATCCAATTTTATCCCTGAAAAAATGCATTTTTCACTAATTCAATGAAAAATGGATAGACAATGTAGATGAGACAAACACATTAGGAAGCTAAAATATTGTGAGTTGCAGTTAAAATGGTCAGGGTGTCGCCGCTTGTTTTCCCTTCTGAAGGAGACATGGGATTCAGTTCCCCTATTACTCCACCATATGAAGAATTCGAATGGGGTAGACCCATGGGTGGAAAGACAACATGAGGTGTATATAAGGATGGTGGATTGGGAATCGCATTACCTTTTTCGCCCCTACAGATGATGCATTTTCAGCTGATCCTCCAGATACACTACAAGGGCTTACAACAGAAAATAAGGCTGTCGTTCTCAAGTGCCATGTTTTGCATTTTTATTACCCTCTTGGATCTCTGCAATCTTTACAAATATACACTTTTGTACCTATTGTTTTAATGGCTCAGTGAAGTTTGGTACAATTGTCTGGGTAAATATTTTATGCCATCTCACATGATATTCTGTCAAACAGTTCACGTGTCGTTTCTATGCTTCCACATTTTGCATACATGTCTACCAGAGAATTTCCAACTACGATATATGAAAAAAATCCTCCTTCCATGATGCTTTGATGGATGTCGATACCTTGTTCTAAAGCTCCCATTTTGGCACAGGCAGGGAGGATACTGGCGAAGGTTGTGGAATTTGGCTTTAAACCTGCCAATTACATTTGCTTGAAAGTTTCTAAATCCTTTTCAACAAATCCATTTTGCACATATCATGCAATCATTGCAGTCTATGAGATGACATTTTTTTTTGGGTATTTTGTCAACAGTTCACGTGCATGCATGTCTATTAGGGAAGTTGCGACCATTATATCATGGATGTCATGCCCTGTTCCAAAGTTCCCATTTTGGCATGGGCAGGGAGGATGCTAGCAAAGGTTGCGGAATTTGGCTTTAAACCTAACAACTGCATTTGCGTGGAAATTTCTAAAGCCTTCTCAACAAATCCATTTAGTACATATCCTGCAACCATTGCAGTGCACGAGACGACATCTGTTTGAGGCATCTTGTCAAACACTTCACATGCCTTAACCAGTCTTCCACATTTTGCATACATGTCTACCAGGGCAGTTGCGACTACAACATCCAACAAACGGTGAGGTAATGAAAAAAAAATGTTTATTACAAGTTTTTAGTATTTAGGTACTGGACCAGAGGTGAATGAAATACTGCAAAAATTCAACGGTGCAGATGGTTTTCATCATCTTGCATCCGTTGTTGAACACGTTGCACCGTGGATTATGGAAGTCTGCCTACCTCTGTTCAAATAGGAAAAACTACTCCAGCTCGAGAATCAATGGATGAAACAGCTTCAATGGTCTTGCAAGGTATGAAAGACGATACCAGCCGTCCATAGCACGTTTCAGTTCGATCTTCTTTAAATAAGGATTCCTTTCGACGTAAACTAGAAATCGCACCTTGGTGTGCAATGGGTACGTCAAAGAGATGTGGAAGGTCAGTAGAAATTTTTTGGTCTTTATTTGCGTACAATTTTACATGAGGTCATTGGTAGTTCATTTAGAAAATGTTTGTGCAACAAAGTATAAATGAAGAAGTGATAGTCTCAAATCAACTATGCATCCACTTAAAAGGATTTAATTCGATGTAAACTAGAAATCGCATCTAGGTGTGCAATGGGTATGCTGAAGAGATGTGGAAGGTCAACTAGGAAATTTTTTGGTCTTTCTTTGTGTACAATTTTAGAGTACATGAGCTCAGTTGGTAGTCCATTTAGAAAATGTTTGTGCAACAAAGTATAAATGAAGAAGTGATAGCCTCAAATCAACTATGTGTCCACTTAAAAGAATTAAAAAATGATCGAAAAAAGGCCTCTAAATTAGGAAGATAAGTAGGCTCCAGTACTAATATGCTCAAAAAAAATTGTAATAAGAAGAGACAGGGAGGTATAGAAAGAGGGAGATATATAACTCTCTTTGAAATTATTATTGGTCGTTTGTTCTGAAAACTTAAACCTATTAAGCCCTCCAAGAACAGCAATGTAGCCTTGTCGATTATAGACATCGGCCACTTGAAAGACTTTAATGGAAAACCATCGTCCTAGAGCTATGCAAAAAAAAATTGTGAATCCAAGAGCAGCAACAAAAGAGACTAGGGCAATGATCAGCTGATTTATTTCCCCCTCCTTTCCAATTTTGGACAAATATTTTAACACCCGTGGTATGGCGGTATCACCACACTGCCGCTCGACAACCAAAAGGATCCTGCGGGGTGGCAGTACACTGCACTACCGCCAAACAACCAAAGGACCCCGAGGTATGGCGGTACCCCACACTACTGCTAGACAACCAAGAGACCCCCGCGGTATGGTGGTACACCACACTACCGCACCTCTACTAGAAGGTTCTCACGGTATGGCAATGCCACAACACTACCACCAAGCAGTATGAAGTCTCCCGCGGTATGGCGGTATACTGCGCTACCCAACCTCTCTCACAAACACCTAGCGGTATAGAGGTAAAAGCATGAACACAAAGGGGAAATATGCCAAGTCTTTAACAAAGGTTCAAGCCAACAAGTTGAGGCACATTTTCCAACAAGCTCCCACTTGACAAAGACTTATTGGCTTCCTCCAAACTCAAACTTAATGAAGATCATCGACCCCAAGGCCCATCAAATAGGCACACCACCTGTACTTGTCTATGCTCATGGGCTTTGTCAATGCATCAACGATATTCTTCAAAGTATCCACCTTTTCCAAATTAACCTTTCCATCATCCACCATATCACAAATGAAATGATATTGTACATCAATGTGCTTTGTCCTGGCATGGAAAGTGGGATTTTTCACCAAATAAATAGCACTCTAACTGTCATAGAAAATTTGTAATTTGCCATGCATTAAACCTGATATCTGAACATAAATGCCTAAGCCAAACGACTTCTTTGTAGGCATATGTTGCTACCATATACTCTACCTTTGTAGTAGATAAAGTGACTACAACCTGTCGCTTGCTCATCCAACTCACTGCTCCACCAAATAACATGAAAACATATCCACTGGTAGACCTTCTACTATCAATATCCCATGTCCAATTAGAATCCACATACCCACGAATGCTAAGAGATCTTTGTGATCTTGTCGAGTTGCCATGATAACACATAACAAACTCTGAGGCACCCTTCAGATATTTAAAAACCCTCTTCACAACATTCCAATGTGGCCTTCCTGGATTAGCCATAAACCGACTAAGAACTCCCACTACTTGGATAATGTCTAGCCTAGTATAGACCATTGCGTACATTAAACTACCAATGACACTTGCATACGATACCCTTTTCATGTCCTCAATCTCAACAAAAGACTTTAGACATTCTTCAACAAATAGCTTCATTCCTTGCAACACTGGAACAACTAACTGCTTGCAATCAGTCATCCAAGATCTCTCTAGGACAATATTGATATACTTACTCTGGCTAAGCCAAAGCTTTCTACTTCCTCTATCCCTTTTTATTTCCATCCCCAAAATATACCTTGTTGCACCCAGATCTTTCATTTCGAGCTTTGCGAACAACTGAGACTTAAGATCAGAAATCATAGTCTTACTATTTCCTATGAACAATATATCATCCACGTACAGGCTAATAATAAGCACACGATCATTTTCAGTTTTGTAATACACACAATGATCATATTTTGATCTCAGAAAACCCAACGACAACACAAAGGTGTCAAACTTTTGGTACCACATTCTAGGTGATTGTTTCAAACCATACATAGATTTCTTTAACTTGCAAACCAGGATTTCTTTACCTTTTTCAACGAATTGTTCAGGTTGGGACATATAAATTTCTTTTTCTAGCTCTCCATGGAGAAACTTTGTCTTCACATCCATCTACTCGATCTCTAAGTCATATGCAGCTGCAAGTGACAAAAGAAATCTGATAGATGTTAGCTTAGCTATAGGATGAAATATTTCTCCATAATCAATTCCCTCCACCTGGGAATACCCTTTCGCGACCAACCGAGCTTTATACTTTTCAACACTACCATCTAGACCAATCTTCTTCTTAAATACCCATTTACAACCAACAGGATTTCGCCCTTCAGACAAAGGTACCAAATCCCAAGTTTCATTCTTCTTCAATGATGCCATTTCTTCATTCATGGCTTCCAACTAGGAATTTGAATTACACATATTAATCGCCTCTTTCACAATCCTAGGCTCATCAGTGCTAGTAATCAAAGCATAGGCACAATTAAAATTCAATATAGAAAATCCATACCTATCAGGTTGACACTTTTCATGTGTAGACCTCCTCACAAGCTGAGGTTGTGGTTCTTCTCTTCAAAACTCCCAGAGCTACTAGAACTCTTCTCAATTTCAGGTACACTATGTAGTTCCTCTTTATCTGGAGTCTAATGGATTTCAACTACATCATCCTTCTTTTCCTTTTTATCTGTCTCTAACTACGGATCAACTACTAAAGGCTTCAACTCATGAAAGATTACACTTTTGTTGTACAAAACCTTCTCAGTAACAGGATTCCAAATCTTGTATCATTTTACACCAACACCATAGCCAATGAAGATATATTTAACAGCCATGTTCTCCAACTTTTATCTTTTCTCATTTGAAACATATGTATATGCCTCACAGCCAAAGACATAAATATGTCTTAGAGAGGGCTTCTTACTAGACCATGCTTCCAAAGGTGTTTTGTCAACAAGAGACGAACAAGGTGAACGATTTACCAAGTAACATGTTGTAGCCGTGCAACCTTAGCCCAAAAATTCTGCTCTAGACCAACATTGCTCAACATACTTCTCGCTTTTTCCATTAGAGTCTTGTTTAACCTTTCAACAACTCCATTCTATTGTGGGGTATAAGGCGTAGTTTTATGCCTTTTAATCCCATGGTCTTTGCAGTACCTTTTGAAATCTGCAAAACAAAATTCACCGCCATTATCCATCCTCAAGCATTTGATTTTTCTTCCAGTTCTATTCTCTACCAAGTATTTAAACTCTTTAAACTGACTGAACAATTCTAATTTACTCTTAAGAAAGTATACAAACACCCTTCTCAAATAATCGTCAATAAAAGAAACATAATATCTAGACTTCGATAATGAAGGAACATTCACTGGACCAAATACATCAGAATGAAGATAATCCATTACACTAAAAGACTTATGAGGACTCGAATAAAATGAAACACAATGTTGCTTTCCATAAATGCAATGTTCGCAGAAATCAAACTCAAGATTACAATCAACAAGCCCTTCAACAAGATTTTTATTTTTAAAGGTTTTTAAACCTTTCTCACCTATGTGACTGAGTCTATGATGCCACAACATGGTCTTTTCTATTGGGAGTTTCACCTCCAAGGTATTTTCATCTAGAGGAGCATCATTCTCCTTCTCTACATGAGCAACTTTGCTTGACTTTATAGAGACATTGTTGCATTGAATAGGATGTGCATCTAGCTTGTACATAGTGCCTATGTGTACACCCTTAGCCAACACTATTGCGCCTCTAGTCATATTACAACTCCTCCACTCGAGAAAGAAACTTGCACACCAACATCATTTAGCTTACTGACCAAAAGCAGGTTATGAGCCAAACCTGGTATATGTAGTACATCACGAATCCCTTTGATTCTTCCATGACCAATAATTTCCAGAGTTGAATCACTTTCCAAGTACACCTTTCCATCATCATAATTTTCGTACTTAGTGAACCAATCTCTGTGAGATGTCATGTGAAAAAAATCCCCTGATTCAATCAGCCAAACATCATTTGATGCCTGAGTCGCCAAGGCTACAATGAAGGCATTTGCATCACTCTGAGAAGAGTCATTGTTTGAAGAGTTATTCTTCTTCTTCTTTTTCTCCTTCTTACAATCCTTTCAAATATGACTAGACTGCCCACAGTTCTAGCATTTCACCATGGACTTCTTACCAGGAGACTTTGATCTCCCTTCAGATTTGGATTTAGACTTATTTTCCTTCTTTTGCCTCTCTCCTTCGATCTACCCTGAACAACAAGAGCCTCCTTGGCCATCTCAGAAGACTTCCTTTGTATCTCTTCTGGTAGCAGTGAGGCAACCATGTCTTCCATCTTGAAATTAGTTGTTGTACTTCCAATAGCCATTACCAGATGGTCCCAAGTGTCAGGTAAGGAACATAAAAAAAGCATACAGTGATCCTCTATTTTCACACCAACAGACGCCAACTAAGCACCAATCATATTAAATGAATTTAGATGGTCTGCAATAGATGCACCTTCTTCCATCTTCAAGGAGTACAACTTCTTCCTTAGGAATAACTTATTCAGCAAAGACTTTCCCTGATAAATGTTACCAAGCTTCTTCCATAATAAAGATGCAGTCTTCTCCTCATGGACATTTAGGAGTACAAAATCAGCCAGACACAATCTTATCAACCCTCTAGCTTTTCTATCTGCAAGGTCCCAATCTTCTTGCTTCATACTTTGTGGCATAGTTCTAGACACAACAATCCAAAGGTCTCTATCCACCAACAAGTCTTCCATCTTGAGTTTCCACAACTCAAAATTTTTGCCATTGAACTTTTCAAGTTTTATTATGCCTGATGTACTTGCCATCTCAAACTATAAACTAAGTAATTGGTTCTTCCTTTGCAAGACTCCCACTGAAATAGGATTAGCACAAAAAACAAGCCCTACTCACAAGGATAACATAATTGAACAAGCTCTAATACCACTTGTAAGGAAAGCAACAGTGCAGAAAATGCCTTCCTAATGCAAAATCCTTAGAAGAGAAGTGCAAAAAATCTCATTTAACAATTTTCATACATTTGAGATGCACATTCACAAAACAACGGGAGAGACAAAAAATAAATCACACACACAGAGATAACACCAGTTATACGTGAGAAAACCCTTATGGGAGAAAAACCAACCACATCAAGTAAAGTCACTTTGTATTACAATAAATAAATTACATACAGAGTTATAGACTTCACTCTCAGATGTTAACTCACAATAGCATCCCCTTGGTCGACCTCACTCATAGACAACTGTTCACCATAATCATCTCATTGTTACAATGCTTGTAAAGCATACAATGAAATTATCACTCTAAACCAACCAACAACCATTCGAGTTTTAAATTACTTCACTGACAAGCTTCCTTTGTCTCAGGTTACGCACACTGCCATGCAACACACATCAAGTTGCCCAACATTAAATTTTGGTTACAAAGAATATTACTATATTTTCACTTTGTCAACCTTTGAATCAAAATATCCATTTAATGCAAGTATATCGCTAACAGAAAATAAAGCTTTCGACCAATGATTGTTGATTTATAACAACGATGTAAAATCAACAAATGAAATCATTCCACGTGTCGACGCATCACTCATCCACCGCATTTGACTATCGCACCAAACTGTCGGTTGTTCCTTGTGTTCTTTCTATCGCACCACCACTAGCCATCTAGAAGACCCCTGAGGTATGGTGGTATCTTGTGCTACCGCTAGATAGGTGAGAAGCTCTCACAATATGGCGGTATACATCGCACTACTATGGCTCAGCTTGAAGACACTTGTCGTATGGCAGTATCACCGCACTACCACCAGACAACCAAAAGGATCCCACGGGGTGGCGGTACACCACACTACTGCCAGACAACTAAAGGACCCCTGAGGTATGGTGGTACCTTGCGCTACCACTAGACAACCAAGAAATTTATGAGACTAGGCTTTACACCTGCAAATTGCATTTTCTTGGAAGTTTGTTGAATTTTTTTAACAAATTCATATTGTGCAATTATGGCAGGTCATGAGGTAATATTTGTTTAAGCATTTGTCAAACATTTTAACTCCCTAATTCCTTTCAAAATTCCATTTCTGCATTCTTGCTTGTTGGTGAGGCATTTTGTGAGAATTATGGTAAATTATTATTTACCAATTGAAATCAATAATTAACAATTTGAGATTTGACCATATTAACAACCTCTTGTTGGCTGAGGATCTGATTGGAAGGGTAAAATTCCTTTGTTGCAGCAGCTGCTTGGTATATTCTGAGTTTGCTCAAATTTGTTGGTAGTGTTTGGGTGGATAACAATCAAGACTTCATTGGTGTAGTATGACCAATTTCTAGGATTGAGGCAGACACACTTTTTAAATTACTGCATGATGAATGCATGCACTACATTTCACCACATCAAAATAATGCTCATGTTCATGCTCGTGCTCATGTGCATGGCCATTATTGTAATTATGGTTATGGTCATAGCGATGTTCATGATCATAATCATGGTTGTGTTTATGGTTATGATTGTGATTGTGCTCATGGCCATGGCCCTCTTTGCAAATATCATGATCTGGATCATGATTGTGAAGATGATTTGCATGCCCATTCACATTTGAGTCATTGCAACATCCATTGATGATGAGGAGCATGACCACCTTTCTATCCTTTCAAGAGAAGCATTGTTGGGATGTCCTTGTATTTCCTTTTTACAACCAGACTTAGATTATCCTAAAAATATTCTAAATAGATGTTGAAGTGAGTTTTATATTGCAGTCATCAAGATTGGCTTTGCATATAAATTATGCAACCCTGTTTTAAAATAAAATAAAATAATGTATATATGAAGTGCTTGTGAAGGACATGACCTACCATAATGGTGCCATGGCCAATAGTGTAACAATTGTAACATTCAAAAATAAAAATAAAAATGGAGACCATTAGCAAGCTCCATCGTAATATATATTGTAAACCAATTCTAATGCCTCTTTGGGCTACTGCTCTAGCCCTAGAAACCGAAGGAATGAAGAGAAACATTGTTCAACACCTACTAGTATACCTATCTACTAAGGACCACTTAAATTTCAAATCAATTAAAGTATAATTTGTTAATTATCTAAATATAAAACACGACAACAAATCTACTTCTCATTCTCAGACGGGCGCTTCTATATGCAAAGTATGCAGAAGAGTTTTGGAAAATACGTCTTCCTACAAATCATTTCATAAAATTTAAATTGATGTAAACTTTAAAATCAAACACTACTTTGGCAAGTCAATGAGATGGGCTCAAGTAGCAAAATAATGAGGTTTTCATAGCAGAGCCATATGTTCAAATCTTCATAAAATACATTCATGTGTAGAAACGAACAAGGCCAGTTTCAGGTCCTAAGAGAATTTGATAGAATAAGCAATCTTCAATTATGGTTGTCACTAGCTTCATGGTTACCCAAAAGGGAAAATTTAACCAAATATGAAAAAAACATCAAACATTTAAATTAGAAACATGGTTTAACTACTATGGTAAATTCTAAGGGCTCCTTCCATAATTCCAAAGGGTGTCTATATCAGTCTAATCTCGAAGTTATGACACAACATGCCTTTGAACTTGATCATCCTTGGATCCAATTCTAATATAAGTGTTGTATGTATTGCCTCAAAATCATAAAAATGATACCACTCAAATTTGTACAACAATATGACATATACAACCGCTAATATTTGCATTGTCTTGGAAGTTTAGGAAATGAACTTCATTTTAGAGATCACATACTAGACACATAAACTGATAAAATGTGTGATGCTTCACATTATTATTACTTTTTAGAACAGAGAGTTAGGTTGCATGTAACTTTCCTTTGTCTTAGCTACTCATATTTGTACGTATTAAATACTTTAGTTACGCATTAGGTTATAAATCTTCTGGCATACGGAAAATTCACTGATGCAAAATTCATCGTCAATGATTCACCATGGGAAAATTCACCGCCATGACAAATTCACTGCCAAGTAAAATTCACCACCAACAATTCACCACGGGAAAAAATTAACCGCATTAATATTTTTAATAAAATCAAAGTTTTATAAATATATATTAATTTAAATATTAATGCAGATAATTTTTGTCGCGGTGAATTGTTGGGGTGAATTTTACTTGACGATGAATTTGTCATGGCGGTGAATTTCCCTAGAGCCAAATCTTCTCTGTCTTCTAGAACTATGAGCTAAGCATGGAAGATAGATATGCCTTTTTTAGTTGGCCACCACAATCAATGTTAAAAGGAATAAGAATTCATTTTTTTTTCTAAAATTAGTTTATGATGTCTATCAATCATATATTCAAGATGCTTTATTATTATAGCTTGCAATCTAAAATCAAAGCAATCAAGATTTTATAACGATGGTTCAAGTGTTAATTTGTGGCTATGAAGTAGAAGACCTAATATGTAAATGATGATATTGCATTCATAATAGGATTATCCAAACATTCTTTGGGTAGATGGTAAGTTAATGAATGAGATCAGTTCTATGTCCCAAAAAGAACCATTTAGCAAGGGTTGGAATTTAATAATATATATGCACAATATTCTCAAAACTTGAACATACAAATTGCATGAAAACACAATCTATTTACTTTAAAGGACAACAGCCAATTTAAACTACATACACACAATATTCAAGATAGGTAATTGATTCATAAGAACCATACTATACCCAATAAATGATAAGATTCATGTGAAATATGCTCACTGTAAGCCATTGTGATTTTCAATTTCTATCCATGATCTCATCTCACATTCTAAAACACTGGACTTCATAAAAACAGAATGATTGACAATCCAAAAAGTGACTATGGTTAATGCTAATTCTTATTGTAATTTTGTTTAAATTAGGTGGTTTTGCATAAGATGTTGCAAATATATTCCATGTTTATTGATTGTACTAGGGAAAAAATAGGCAATCGTATCCTAGTGGAAGATCGTTGATCAATTCCAAATGAATACCATAAACTAAAGTATTTTTAAGGGCTTTATGACAGGTAAATTTGTGGCAGTGAGTCTCTTAAATCTTTGATGACATCAAAATGTTTTTGACTAGAGCCTAGTCATTATAGAAGAGTCAAGTTAGATTGAAATAACATATTCAAGACCAAAATCACTAGGGCCTACCTCCCAAGATTGGATTTTAAAAACCAGTATCTATTAAGAACTTACGGTTTTCAGAGTCCATAAAATTGAGTAAAAAGCTTTTGAAAAATCTTCTACATAGATTTTCGCAAAAGCTTTTATTCAACTACTATCTAGTACTCATCTAATAACTTACTACATCTTGATTATAATACTATTGATGCAAATTCTCACGGGAACTTTAAAATCTATGTATCTCACACACGCACACAAACTTTAAAGTCTGTATCACAGACACACAAACTTAAATTTTGTATCATACACACACGTTCACACATTTAGATTGAAGGTTAATGCATTTTGAACGATCTATCCTTATAAATCCAATGCTTGAAATTGAAATTGATAAGGAAATCCATGGTTACAGATGGAAGATAGCATCGGATATAAGTATGAAATCCTTGAGACAGGCTTGCCAAACCTCAAGTGAAAGCTACCTTTGCTTGGAGGTTTAAAAGGCATGTAACCGGCATAATCCCAATTTGACTACTACACATGACTAACACTGAAGGAGAAAATAGTTGATGAATCAGCAGAAGAATTTAAAAAATTGCCAAATATCACAACTACAGAATCACTTTTTACTTTTTGAAGACAAAGGACACTCCATTGTTGTTTCTGTCGCTTCCTTTCTGATGCTTAGAAAATATAAACTACAAAAACTGAGAAAGAAATAATATTGTGAAAAAGAAATTATTGCCTTGTTATAGAAATTGAGCAAGATGACTTGATAATTAATTCCAATTGTAATACAATTTAAACGAATCGAAAGAATGTCCTCCTTGGTTGAACCACCCATACAATATGGGTACATATAACATACATTTAACAATCAGGTTATTCAGACTGGAGGATCCTGAACCATAGGACAGAGCAACAATTTCGAGAGCAAAGAAGCATGTATTTGCCTTAACGAGTCCAACTGTGAGTTCCAACCAGTCATTCGAAAAATTAAAATCATTTTTACCATTCAAATGGATATATAAATAGGAGAAGATACCTATTCTGAATTGATAGAGACTGTCCCTCCAGAAATTGGCTGAGATGATGACCAGTTCTTTTCCTTGCTCTTTCATACTGGTATAGAATGCCCTTATTTTAAAACTTGAAGAGGAACTGATACTTAAAAGTATAACTGAAAAGCAACCGTGTAAGTTGACATTAAATCATCCAATTTTATCCCTGAAAAAATGTTTTTTTCACAAATTCAATGAAAAATGGATAGACAATGTAGATGAGACAAACACATTGGGAAGCTAAATTATTGTGAGCTGCAGTTAAAATGGTCAGGGTGTTGCCGCTTGTTTTCCCTTCTGAAGGAGACATGGGCTTCGGTTCCCCTATTACTCCACCATATGAAGAATTCGAATGGGGCGGAGCCATGGGTGGAAAGACAGCATGAGGTGTATATGAGGATGGTGGATTGGGAATCGCATTACCTTTTTCGCCCCTACAGATGATGCATTTTCAGCTGATCCTTCAGATACACTACAAGGGCTTACAACAGAAAATAAGGCTGTCGTTCTTAAGTGCCATGTTTTGCATTCTTATTACCCTCTTGGATCTCTGCAATCTTTACAAATATACACTTTTGTACCTATTGTTTTAATGGCTCAGTGAAGTTTGGTACAATTGTCTGGGTAAATATCTTATGCCATCTCACATGATATTCTGTCAAACAGTTCAGATGTCGTTTCTATCCTTCCACATTTTGCATACATGTCTACCAGAGAATTTCCAACTACAATATATGAAAAAAATCCTCCTTCCATGATGCTTTGATGGATGTCGATACCCTGTTCTAAAGCTCCCATTTTGGCACAGGCAGGGAGGATACTGGCGAAGGTTGTGGAATTTGGCTTTAAACCTGCCAATTACATTTGCTTGAAAGTTTCTAAATCCTTTTCAACAAATCCATTTTGCACATATCATGCAATCATTGCAGTCTATGAGATGTCATTTTTTTCGGTTATTCTGTCAAACAGTTCACGTGCCTTGTTATTGCTTCCACTTTTTGGATGCATGTCTATTAGGGAAGTTGCGACCATTATATCATCGATGTCATGCCCTGTTCCAAAGCTCCTATTTTGGCATGGGCAGAGAGGATGCTAGCAAAGGTTGCGGAATTTGGCTTTAAACCTACCAACTGCATTTGCTTGGAAATTTCTAAAGCCTTCTCAACAAATCCATTTTGTGCATATCCTGCAACCATTGCAGTGCACGAGACGACATCTGTTTGAGGCATCTTGTCAAACACTTCACGTGCCTTAACCAGGCTTCCACATTTTGCATACATGTCTACCAGGGCAGTTGCAACTACAACATCCAACAAACGGCGAGGTAATGAAAAAAAGAATGTTTATTACAAGTTTTTAGTATTTAGGCACTGGACCAACGGCGAACGAAATACTGCAAAAATTCAACAGTGCAGATGGTTTTCATCATCTTGCATCCGCTGTTGAACACGCTGCACCGTGGATTATGGAAGTCCGTCTGCCTCTGTTCAAATAGGAAAAACTACTCCAGCTCGACAATCAATGGATGAAACAACTTCAATGGTCTTGCAAGGTATGACAGACGATACCAGCCGTCCATAGCACATTTCAGTTCGGTCTTCTTCAAATAAGGATACCTTTCGGCGTAAACTAGAAATCGCACCTTGGTGTGCAATGGGTATGTCAAAGAGATGTGGTAGGTCAGGTAGAAATTTTTTGGTCTTTATTTGTGTACAATTTTACAGTACATGAGGTTATTGGTAGTCTATTTAGAAAATGTTTGTGCAACAAAGTATAAATGAAGAAGTGATAGTCTTAAATCAACTATGCATCCACTTAAAATGATTTAATTCGATGTAAACTAGAAATCGCATCTAGGTGTGCAATGGGTATGCCGAAGAGATGTGGAAGGTCAACTAGGAAATTTTTTGGTCTTTCTTTGTGTACAATTTTATAGTACATAAGATCAGTTGGTAGTCCATTTAGAAAATGTTTGTGCAACAAAGTATAAATGAAGAAGTGATAGCCTCAAATCAACTATGCGTCCACTTAAAAGAATTAAAAAATATCGAAAAAAGGCCTCTAAATTAGGAAGATAAGTAGGCTCCATTACTAATATGCTCAAAAATTTTTTGCAATAAGAAGAGGAGACAGGGAGGTATAGAAAGAGGGAGATATATAACTCTCTTTGAAATTATTATTGGTCTGTTTGTTCTGAAAACTCAAACCTATTAAGCCCTCCAAGAACAGCAACGTAGCCTTGTCGATTATAGACATCGGCCTCTTGAAAGACTTTAATGGAAAACCATCGTCCTAGAGCTATGCAAACAATTTCCGTGAATCCAAGAGCAGCAACAAAAGACACCAGGGCAATGATCAGCTGATTTGTTTCCCCCTCCTTTCCAATTATGGACAAAATATTTTGTTGCATACATTGTGGTGAGCCTGAGCCAGATTGCAGGAAATTTAGCAGAGATGAGATATTGGTCACTGAAGATTCATTGATGGATATTTTAATATACATATCATTTGGGGCCTCTGGAGATTGAAATCCACTAATAAGATAAATAGTTTGGAACACAAGTGCCTGTGTCGTTATTTCTGTAGCTAAATCCTAGACAATTGCAATAATCCATGCAGAATTTTTTCCACTCCTCTAATGACATACCATCTCTTTTGAAATAATCAGGCCCATAAAAATCGGCGTACAAAAATCGAAGTATATGGGCACGATTTGCACCGCAAGAGAACTAAAACGGCACACGCACATGGGCTACACATAGCATTAAAACGGCACAGACCGTGAACTCTGCACTGCCATGAAATTGCAACCCATGATATTTTCTAGCTGCAATTTAATAAATTGAGGATGTATAATCTCATGTTACAGTCAATATCCAGTGTCAATCTTCTGAGGGCCCTAAACTAAACTGATGGCTTCATCTGAATCCACAAGATCTATCCAGAGATGTTATGCAAGTAATATTAAAAGTGTTTATGTCGTTATCTGCTGAAGTTTTCCATGGATCAGGCCAATACCTGCTAGAGACATTCAACCCTCCGTAAATGAGAGACATAGTTGTTAAGCGACATTCAATGCACGGTCTGGATATTATCCGTGGGAAAACAAAGCCTGCGATGACATTGAATGACATTAATTTCTTCATGACGTCATTGGTCTGACATTTACGGTTCAGATGTATTCAACGGTCTTGCACTGCAGACAAACGATATCAACCATTGATCGAAAAGATTTGCTCGGACTGTTTCATAGAGGGAACCCTTCGGCGTAATTATCACCAATAGAATAAAAATTGGGGAAAGGTAAATCTAATGAAATTAAATACTCAAAGTTTTAAATAATATATACAAGAATTTAGTTTTTTGGTTTAATGTGGAATATAATTTTGTCAAATGTTTTAAATTAATTTATTATTATTCTAAAATATGGAGTTTGTTAGTTAAATGGATTAAATTTTGTAAAAGTTCTTTTTTTTAGGTCATTCTCACAATTGTAGAATTGATTCTATGATTAGATCTAAACTAGATCTAGAAATTTGGATTTTGCTAATTTTTAGGTGTTCTCTTTTAGATTGTTTCCAAATTATTTGCTTGATATTCACATAAAAACTTGGTTTGCATGCTTGGGATTTTGTATGTAAAGGGTAGTTATTCTTGCTTCAAACCCCTAAAAGGATATTGAGTCAACTTTTGAACAAGACCAAGGTTAAGTAATATTGGAGTATGCCCTATAATGTTTATGTATTCTTGATATCATTACATGGTTATTTTATGTCCATAATGTATAAAAGAGGTGCTCTTTCACTTAGTCACTAGGTATTTTAAATAATCTAGGGTTAGTCCTTTAATATGACTTCCTAGGTGTCAAATGAAATGTTTTATATATCAAATTGGCATATAACAAATAGATGAAAGGAAAACTAACATGCCCAATTTTGAATTGGAATTTCAAAACTAAGGGAATATTTCTAAAAGTGAGGAAGTGGTGTATATCATTTTTGCAATTGTAAATTTGATCCTAGATAGGAAAATTGAAAAATGACCACGTGAAAATGGTTTTGAGGTAAGCACAAATGAGAATAGATGAGGTTCAAGTTATGTGCAAACTCTTTGTTATGGCATTGGAAAGACATATATCCAAGCTTGACTCCTTCAAAGTCTCTTCAAACTAACCATCTAGGCATGGAAGATGATGTTTGTTGACTTTATCAATGAAATATTTGAAGTCATCCTTGTAAAATCTAAAAACTATCTCTTGCATGAGTAACTTGTAGCCACTTGTTGTTTCAACTGTTTGTTGCAAGAATATAAGGTCATGCCTCCTATCTCTTTGCAACTACCTTGACTAGACATAGGAAAGGCTCTTCCTTCATCATGGGGTGAATTGCATCATAAAGTATTATTTAAGAACTCGAAACAACCTTAACTCCATGAATTTTGATCCTCCCACATTGAGCATTTGATAGGTGACAATTGAGATGTCTAGAGGTTCTAACATGTCTCATCTCTACACATACTTCTTGACACATCTATTTAGGGTCTTGTCTTCAACTCTTCTTTATGTTGCTCAATTTGTAAGCCTATGAGACTTTCTCTCACTATGTCATAATCCTTTTTCTAGCTTCAAAAAAAAAATTGGTGCTTGAAACTCTTTCATTCAACCTTTTAAAGCCCATACTTGGTCTTGTTTTACATACATTATTTTATGCCTTTAAACCTTGATAATACTAATATTCTTTCTTGACTATACAAACTTGTTTTGACATATTTCTTGATGGTTTCAAGATGTGTCACATCTTCATAACCTTTATTCTCCATAAAAATCATTGTTTCACAACTTTAGGCTTAGAC
Organism: Sequoia sempervirens; assembly: GCA_007258455.2. Classification (NCBI taxonomy): domain Eukaryota; kingdom Viridiplantae; phylum Streptophyta; class Pinopsida; order Cupressales; family Cupressaceae; genus Sequoia; species Sequoia sempervirens. Next base: position 124,934 of record VDFB02019142.1, on the reverse strand, counting down.
AAACTCTATGACTTGTCACAATAGTGCAAGGTTTCACAACTTTGTGCTTTAAATAGACTTTACACTCCTCAAGTCTTATAATATTTGTTAGGGTATTAGGCCTGTATACTCGTCTTTACTAGTCACTTCCCTTGCTTACTCATTCATTATAATTTTTTTCATGCTCATATGTTCTCATTTTCATCCCATGGTATTGCTCATGGCATTCTTTTGTTGTCTTTGACTTGTCCAAGATATGTGGTTTTGCATGGTTTGAAAGAAACTTAAAGAAACTTTCATGCATTTTTGGAGAAAGCAACAACAATAGACAAGCCTTATTCAAAGCATCTATGAGACTTCAAAATCATTCAAATCATACTTGTCATAGTTTAATATCATCATATAGTCCTACTCAATGTCATCTTGCAAGATTCTTCTACAAGTCTATCACAGTACTCTATCACCATTTTCTTCACTCTTATATCTTATCCATCATACATTTGCATCTATTATTAGCTTCTATTTCCTATGGAAAACCTTTGATAGTTCTTTAATAATCCTTCATGTATATGTGGATTCTTGGGGTTTGGACATGCTTGACATTGGTTTAAAATACATTTTCATACATCTTTTGACTAAGAAAAATAACATTTTATAGGCCATTGTAGTTGGCTTCATGGATATTTTAGGTTCCAATGACATTCAAGAATAACATTACAATCCCTATTATATGGATGCTAACTTATAGGTCTAACTACCATTTACACATCATGAAGTTTAATGCTCCATAAGCCTTAGATGCCATGTTATGTGGGAATAGTTATAGATTTTATGAGTTTTTAACAAGTATCTTGTAGCTTGATTCATCACTATTAAAGAGAACTAAAGGACTATTGGATTTAACAAGAACCAACAATGATTGAATAGATAGACCTGCTAAACCTAACAGTTCTCTAATAGCCATTAAGACCACTTATGGACATTTCATTCTAAGGCTTTAACAAGGGTAAAAATACATTCCCATCCATCTTGAAAAAATTCTCAATCATCTATAAAAGGATAAGGCCTTGTCTTTATAGAGCTTATGGAAGTGTTTTAGCAATCAAATGTATAGACCTATTCATCATAAAATCACTACCCCTTTCACTAAATCATTATTATATCCTCATATTTTCTTTAGAAGGTTAAGAGGGTAGATCAAACCATCATCTCAAACCTCATAGAGTGTATAGTGCCTCAACTCCTTTTGTTTCTCTTCTCCTTCTAGGGTTGTAATGTATCTTACCTACAATTTTATTAAGCATTAGGGTTTTGACTTCTACTTTGTCTTGATGGTGATGAATAGGAATGGGAATATAAGGATATATAACACTCTTAGTAAATCATTTTCCATGCATTTATTGAGCCTAGGGTTTCAAGAAATGGAACAAAATCCTGAACACGAATTGCGCAACATGCCAACAACTATGAATGTTGCTCCAAAAATCTACATTATCTTCAATAATCCCTTATGATAACTCAACAGACCTCACAAAATTCACAAAAAGCTTCCTTATGGTTTGATATACACTTTACTATTTGAGTCTTCAAAATGTATGAATAAAGGATCAAATATAAGAGACAATGACACCTAGTTTACTTCATAGAAACCAACATCTACCATGACAATCTTATCTCTATTTATAGGGATTCAGTTCTTTATCAGCCTCTCTTCCATTGTAATGACTTTTTTCACTACAATGGTCATGCCTTAACTAAGACACCTCACACTTAAAATATCTTTAGAGACATTAATACCTTCAAACAATGTCTTACAAACTTGTAGATTACATGTAAACTCCTTGAATATCCCTACACAAACTTATACCCATTCTTATACCCATGGTGATGAATGTAGGGTTTTTACTTCTACTCTTAGGTATGTTATGTATGTTTATGTTAGGTATGTTTTGTTATGTTCCATAAGACATAACATACCTAATGAAGTGTAGAATGTAACCATGTAGAAACTACATCTTGGAGACCTTTAAACACATAGATAAGATGTATACGATCCCTTGAAACCTCTCCCCCTTATTGAAATGTGTCATGTGCCTTCTTCCTAGTCTTGCAACATGTCATATGCAAGAGCAAAAAACTCACCTTCATGCCTTCAATGTAGTCGACTTGTTTCAATGGGATCAAGACAACCTAACCCTAAAACTCTCATAAGACATTGACCATTCCAAAATGGAATTCCCTCCTAGATGTGTACATGATCCTTTTGAGAGGAATTATAATTCATGACAACTTTTGGACTCTAAAGGCTTGACCAAATAAAAGACCACTTAAAAATTACCATATAGATAATGTTTGGAAGAATTTATTGATTACCCCTTAATTTACCTAAAGAAACTTATGACTTATTAAGATCAAGAGGGCTCAAATTAGTCAACAAGGACATTGATAGTATCACCTACAATGAGTGTACTAAAATATGAAGAATTTAGAATTTATAAATCCTTAGAAAGGTTAGAAATTTTTAAAAAATAATTAGAGAGCATGATGAATTCCCCAAAGTAGGCTTCAACATTTAAATAGTAAGGGAATCAATGGTCATGATGATAGGAAGGAAAATTAGAATATACCCCTTGAGGAAATTTTCTAAAGATTCCTTAGTAGAAAAGGAATCTAAAGGGGGAACAAACGAATATAGAAAATCCTTAACAAGTTATATATGTATTGGAAGAATGGAACAATGATCAAGGAAAGTAGAGATCATGTTTATGCTTATTGAATTAGGTTCTTTAGCTTTAGAGGCAGAAGGTTGGTATCCAAGACTTGTAGTAGATTTATTTGTATTGGGCTCTAAAGGTATCTTGATACCCTACTCCTTATGACTGTAACCATTATCATTGTATCTAGTTTTAGACAGAATATTGAAACCTAATCCATAACATTATTTCAACTCCATAAAAGATGGAGGATCATTATTGGTCACATAGTGAATGTGTGAAGTGTAGTCACAAGAATAAGTGCAATTGATATTAAAAGTTGTAGAATTGTTGATTATTGTAGTTAGATAAGTTGTGAAGGAAATTTATATAATTTCAAAGTGATATATTGGTTGACTTTGTCTTCTCCAAAAGAAGAGGGTGAAAATTATAAAGAACCCCATTCATCACCAAGACATGCATTAGAAGTAGATGGAGAAATCAAGTTAGTAGGAAGTGGAGAAGTGGTTTTGGGACACAACATCTCAAAAGTGTGACACAGTTCTAAAATTTTACACATTAGCACCACAACAATATCACATATATTATTACTTACACTAATTAGAGTTGTAAATTTTAATATTAGTGCATCGATAATACATTCAACATTAAGAATTCAATTTTACAAGTTTTATTAAATTAGAAGGAACAAGAATCACAATCTTTCAACAAGAAACTTGGTATATAAAATATATATCGATTCATCATTGGAAAAAATTTACTATAAAACATAGACTCATGACTTTTTCAAGCATTTTTTAAAAAACAAACTTGAATTTTGGAGTGAGATAAATCATTTTGGTAGGATATTTGGGTTAGTTACCTCCTGTTAGTGATAGCTTGTCATATGATAGTAATATTTACACACAAAATTAATGTATGGGAAGAATTTAAAATAATTGAACTACTTTGGTTAAGGTATTTGGACAAGAAGGTAAAAGTGACGACCAACAAGTATTTTGTTAATACTCACAAACATTAGAGACGTGTATCTAATAATTGATGACTAAGAATTATTAATGAGAAGAAATGGTGTTGTAATAGATCCAATGGTTGGGGAAGAGTTTGAAAATAATATTAATCTATTTGTAATAAATGATAATACACATAACTATAACAAAATAAAATTATATTAATTAAAAATATAATAGCTCATTCGATTGCAACCAAAGCATTAGGAAATAATTGCATAATACCTAGAATGTTTAACTCATTTCCTACATAACCCCATGAGAGAAAACATACATGCAAGCTTAAAAAGTAACCATAATGAAAAGATCAAATAGATAATCCATAAGAAAACACAAGATATACCCTAGGAAAACCCTAAACAGAGAAAAACCTAGCCTCCAAAAGCATCCATACTCCATCTTATTATTTAGCAAATAAACAACACATCATGCACTTATAGAGTTAAAATGAATACTTCTAAAACATCAAGCCTCTCATATGCATCTTCCATGTGTCCAAGCATGAATCCACGAATCTCATGCCATGCTTCACATATGCACTCCTCAGAAGAAGACTAAATATAATGACAACCCACTCACCCAAACAACCTTAACCACTAAACATGTTCTTATATAGACTCAAGCTCACACAAATACAACCAAGTGGTAAGATAAAACCATGTACCTCAAAACCATGAGAAGACAGAATCATTGACCCCTCATTTAATATCGAGTACTAAGTTTGCACATTATTACATATATTTTCTCCAAATATTAAATAATTATCCTATATCTCCTACACATAAAATAATTAACCCAACATTGTTACAATCCACCTTTACAGGTGGCTCGAAATAATTACCTAGTGTGGCTAACCACATCTCCTAGATGTACAGTAACTAAATAATTATTTAATTACAATATTATAATAAATCATTTTATACAATGGTGTACAATACCAAATCCTAACACAGAGAAGGAAGTACTAATCCATCTAGAGGTCAAAATTATGAACGTGATATTGATTTATTTATTATTAAGGATGCAAGGGTCAAGCTAACCTCCAATTTGTGTATAGTAATAGGTCTTTTAATTGGAACTCTAGGATATATTTGTACCATAATATAATAGACAAATCTAGAAGTGCCCAACTACAACCACCAACATGTTTATGGTGGAATTTGATAATAATCTAAAATGTCATTTGAAGTTACATCTCCAAATATGATTCAAATTACAATGCAAAGGAGACACACAAATAAATTTCCTTTACGGTTAGCTTGGGCACTAACAATTCATAAATCATAAGGATTGACTTCTCTAAAAGCAACAATTAACATATGAGAAAGAGAAAGGGAAAGGTCACCATTTGTGGCTATATTGCATGTTAAGTCCTTGTATGGACTAAGAATTTTGCCACCAATTTCATATAATTGTTAAAAAATAAAAATAGGAAAACAACTCTTGAAAATGAAAGTTGAAGAAGAGGGGCTCAATACAACAATAATGTTATGTATTTGATGTACACTGATGTATGATTCTTTTATCAAAAATTAATTGCATCTTTAATGTGATGTACATTTTGATTTTAATAGATAAATACAAATGTCTCGTTAATTATCTTTTGATATTTTATATATGCACACTTAAATGGATATGAAATACTTCAATAATATTTAATAAATGTCATGCGTATTGTGTATTTCAATGAATATGATATGTTTTCTTATTTGTTAAAGGAAATATTATTTAATGTGTATTTATACTAGTATATGATTCTTTTATCAAACTTTTATTGCATCTTTAATGTGGTGTATATTTTGATTTCAATAGATAGATATAAATGTCGCATTAATTATCTTTTAGTATTTTATATATACACACTTAAATGGATATGAAATGCTTCAATAATACTTAATAAATGTCATGTGTATTTTGTATTTTGATGAATATGATATGTTTTCTTATTTGTCAAAGGAAATACTATTTAATGTGTATTTACACGAGCATATGATTCTTTTGTCAAATATTTATTGCATCTTTAAAGTGATGTACATTTTGATTTCAATAGATAAATATAAATGTATCATTAATTGCTTTTTAATATTTTATATATGCACACTTAAATGGATATGAAATGCTTCAATAATATTTAATAAATGCCATGTGTATTGTGTATTTCAATGAATATGATATTTTTCTTCTTTGTCAAGAGAAATATTATTTTATAATAACACAAAAAATAAATAGATGCTAAATTATCATTTTACACATTATCACCTATAAATACTACTAATATAGATATTATAAATACATCTATCTAAAAAACACTAAAAATATAAATTTACTTATCTACCTTAAATAACATTTGAAATTAATATAAATACCTTACAATTAATATCTCTCAACATTTAAATAAATATATTTAAAATATTCATTCAATCTTATCATACAAAAATGTTCAAACTTAAACCCACCTATTTGATTTTTTAAGCAGTTTAATTTTATTTATTTATCCTAAAGTGGCCCATATAACTATTGTATGAGATGATACTCCAAGCTCTTGGGAACGAATGTATGTGTTACATTGTTCGGTTATTTAAGCTCCTTTAGTGAACACCCCTTAAAAAATAGGTCAACTATTATATCAAAGAGAGTTGGGGTGGAATTGTAAAAGTCGAGAAAGAAGATTCAAATAAGCAATACATATGGCTACAAATAATAGATAATGAGGTTACCTTCAGATTAGTTGCTTGCTATTTTGCACCACAAAACTTGAAGATCTATAAAAGGAGAAAATTAGATAGTGAAGACCCGTGTGCCTCTTTAAAAAAATACATTTCTATATTTAGCACCTTGAGGGAAATTGTTCTATTAGGTGACTTTAATGCAAGAATAGCTAACAATCAATTTCTTTAGCTAAATAATGAAGATCGAGGAAACAACAATCCTTTATGGCTAGAAGAGGAAGAAGATCAATCGTGAGAAAGAACAACACAAGATAGTAATGGGAATGCATCTCACTTTGGAGCAGAATTATTCAGGATCTGTAGCTTATATAGCTTGATTATTATTTGCAATGGCATGAAAGGTTAGCCAAATTCTAGTAACATCACATGCAAAACTTATAATGGCCAAAGTGTGGTGGACTACGTAATATGCTCTCAGAGTTTTATTTCTAGAGTTTTGGAGTTTGAGATCGGAGAATGTCCCCTTGAGATGAAATTTGATCATGCACCTTTGTTTGTGAAACTTGGCATAGTCTCAAATAGCCAACATGATAAGCATGTCCACCACAAGAAAAATGAAACTATTCCCAAAGGTAAAATAGTCATGAATCAGGAAAATTAGGGTTTCTTTAATGCTGCTTTAGAGCAACATTTTATTGAAATAGAGAATAACATAGGGGACAAGGCTGCCAATGGGACTAGTGGTCGTATTTGCAACAATCTTCTTATTCCTATTGTGTTTCCTTGCGTTTTACCTATTCTAATGATGCAAAACAACTAAAATGTAATGTAAAAACAGAAAGAACACCTCAACAATTAGCCTAAGGAATTGTTAATACAAAGAGATAAAATGAAAGAAGATTGAAAATGATCATACCTTCTCTTTGCAACTAAAATTCCTTGATTGGCCCTTGATTTTGAGTACTTGTGTGCTCCCTGGATGGCTATTGATATGACTAAATGCAAAATTGACTATATGATAGAATGCAAATGCAAATGGCCAAAATGGCTTGGCTAAGTAAGAGGAAATGCTTGTGAGTTGAGTATTCAAAATGACAGCATGTAGGTGAAAAATGACTAAGTCCTTGAAAATGCCTTAGAGGAGGGGTATTTATAGAGAAATTTGAATTCTCTAGAGAATTCAATGGTTGAGATTGAGCCACCAAGATCAAGATGTAGGGCTATGGCGAGTTGAGGACTCACAAGCCCTCACATCTTGACATGTGGAATGTGAGATGGCTAAGGATAAGATGATGTGGAAGTGAGGTGGAAGGGAGGTACATGATGTGTAAGAAGAACATGTACCTTGGAAGTACATTGGGGGATGAGAAGAATCTTGGGTGAATAAATGTGAATTAAAAATTCACATGCTTGGAAGAATCCCATAGACAAGACAAGGTTCCAAAAAGGGAAGCACTTGTTCACATGTGACTTGATGTGACAAGTCAAATATTCTAGAAGATGCATGGGAAAAGGGGATTCTAGGAGGAATAAAAGTGAATTAAAAATTCACATGGGGAAGAGAGGAGCCTAGGATAAATAAATGTGAATTAAAATTCACATGGGAAAGAGGGTCAATGCTAAGAAAGGCAAATGAAAAGGTTGACTAAAAAGGGGTGCTAAATGTGGTTAATGACTTTTGATTAAGGTACTGCCAATACCTGATTAAGATAATTAATGAGATATTAGAAGCAAGTGTCAAATGTAGGAGGATGTGACATTAATCCTTGATTAAGAGGATGCACATCCTAATCATGAATTAATTAAATTAATCCAGATTAGAAAGGGATTATGGAGGATGTGACAAGGAGAGAGAAAAAGGAAGAATTTAAAATTAATTTTATTCAAAAAGGTTAAATGACTAAATTAAATAAATTGATGTATTTATTTAATTTAGAGAGGAAAAAGTGTAAGGCAAAGTATTTAATTGTTAAATTAAATACTTTAGGGAATTTAGATAGAAAGTATAATATTAATTAAATAAATTAATATTGACAGAATGGACGAATAGAAAGGTGAATTTGATCGTATGAGAGCAATCAAATTTAGATGTCTACATTTTTTCCCTCTTCAAAATATTGTTAGAATAACAGTGTTTCAAAGAAAAACAAAATGCAGATGATGAAGGAATTGATGGGACTTGATAAGGCCTTAGATGCTTGTAAAAGATCTCGCCCAAAGAAAGGGGTTGCAAACACTTTTCCGACTAACCCATGGTATGATGAAGAGTGTAAGGCTCCCAAGAGAACTTTGAAAGAGAATGGGTTGAACAAAGAAAACAAGAAGAAATATGAGAAGTTGGTGCAAAAAAAAAAAAGTATGTAAACACAAGAAGGAAAGAGTTAATTTCTCTTGGAAAACACAACCCCAAAGGTTTTTGGAGGGAGCTATAGCAAAAGAGAAAACATATTGAGAATAACATAATAGATGTGTAATGGTCAGAATATGCAAAGTGTCTTTATGAGAGGACTCAAGGGAAAAATTCTCCTCCCATAGTTAACACATCAATGGAGCTCTTCACAGTTGAAGATATCAAACAAGGTATGAAGAATTTAGCAAATGGTAAAGTGTTGGACATAGATGGGTTACAAGCTGAATTTTTTAAGTGGGGATTTGAAATCCTTGCCCCCCACATCAAAAGGATGTTCAATGATGTCACCCACGATGGTTTTCCATCGAAATGGACAACTAGTGTCGTCATCCCTCTCTACAAAAGTGGTGATATCAATAACCCATCTAATTACTACACTATTATGGTCAATCCTATTCTTGGAAAACTTTTTGGGAGCATGTTAGAGCGTAGAATCAATAGTTGGGTGGAAAAAGAAGGAAAAAGGGGGAAAGGGCGGGTTCTCTTTAGGCCTAAATAATCTACCATTGACCACTTCATCACTCTTAGGCACCTAATTGAAAAAATATGGGACACTCAAGGTGAAGAAGCTTTTTGTTGCTTTGTTGATTTTAAAAAAGCCTTCGATACGATGCCTAGAGACAAAATATGGAATAGAATGGATGAATTAAGTATACCAGATGAATATAGGGTTGCATCGCATAGACTTTATGAACAAGTTAGAGCTAAAATCAAAACAAGTGAAGGTATGTCTAAATGTTTTGACAGTGATATTGGGGTCAAACAGGGTTTTCCTTTATCTCCCACTCCTTTTGGGTTATATATTGATAAACTAGAAGATTAGTTAAATGAAACTGGTGGGGGGTGTTCAATTGGTGGGTTATGTAGTGAAGTTGTTGCTATATATCGATGATCTTATCTTAATCTCAACAACTGCCCATGGTTTGAGGGGACATTTGAAGGCCTTGGATCTTTTTTGTCAATAATTTAGAATGCAAGTGAACACTACCAAGACCAAAGTCATGATCTTCTCCCTAAAGAAGAAAAGAAATCAAGATTACTTCCTTTTTGAAGGTAGCCCTTTGGACATAGTGAAAGAATACAAGTACCTTGGGATTGATTTTCATTATAAGCTTGGTTGGGAGACTAGTAGAACAAAAAGGATACAAGGGGGTTGGAAAGCTTATTTCTTACTTCAAAACAGGTGCAGGAAAGTTGAACTTTGGGATTGGAAAACCAAGAAAACCCTCTTTGGTTTGTTGATCACGTTGATGGTTCTCTATGGCTGTGAAGTGTGGGGTAGCAGCATGTCAAAGTATAGATGGAGGCAGCTAGAAAGAATCTAAAATCACATAATCACTTACAACCTTAAAGTCAAAACCATAGTCCCTTATGATATTCTCTTGGCTAAGTTAGGAACCTTACAATTGGAGGCATAGGCTATAACTTGCTTACTAAACTATCTAAAAAAGGTTGAAAACATGGATAACCACTATTGGCCCAAAGTGGTTGCGAAGGAGGTTTTAGGTCATAGGAAGAAAACATGGATGAAACAAAATAACAAATGGTTGAGCAAATGGGACATCAACTTACATGAATGTCCTAACACTAATGAGGAAATTAAAAATTATGTAACAAAAAAGTTCATGACTATTAGGGTTAGAAGGTAGATTTCAATCAGTTAAATGCATATTTGATCAATAAAATAGAGAAATAAAACACACCGAAATTTTGGACAACAAAAGAAGAACACAAAGATTTAACGTGGTTCACCCAAATTTGGGCTACATCCACCAACAAGAGGGTCCAAAAAATATTAATCTCCCATAAAATAACCTTTACAATGACATGCAAAGACATGCAGCAACATTTTTTCATGTTTTTCCACTTGTTGGTTTTACACAACCATGGCTATGTGTACCTACAGCTTCTACGTTTTTCCAACTACTACTCTGTGATTTTTTGCTAACATTTTTTACAACCTGTTCCTCTCAAAACTCATCATCGAGTATTCTAATATGCTCCCACACATGTCCCATTAATTACCAATGAAGTGTGGACAATGGTTGTGCCTCATGCACCCAATAAAACATTTTCTTTGGGCAGCTACATTTAATATTTCCAGTTGTCCATAGACTATATTAAAAATATTGTAACTAATCACTTCCAGCATTTAACATTTGTTTGTAACCATCCTTTTAGATACAAGTGCAGCAAATTATTTAATGAAAAAATTAATATGAAGATTTTATCCAATTCTGATCGGTCTCCATAACACAACAATGACTTCCATGTGAACAAAGTAAATTGGGCAGAAGAAAGCTTACTATGTCAAAGAGTTCAACCCAACTTGGTCCAAGCATGGTGAAAAAAATTATTTAGGTGCAGCTATTAAAGGTAAAGCAAGGTTGCTAATAGCTCATTTGAGGATCGGGTCACATCATCTTAGGTGTGAAATTGGAAGGTGGACTATACCTAAGGAAGCGTGGAGGATAGAATATGCATGTTTTGTAGCAAAGGGGTGGTAGAGACAAAATGGAATTTTATCATGGAGTGCATAGCTTATGAGGATATTCATAGTCAGTATGAAGGAAATTTAAACATCAACAACTTGCATGAGCTATTTGACAAAATGATCAACAAGACTGCTAGCTTTTTGGTCAAAATTCATAGTAGAAGATCTAACATCAAAAAGAATTTGGAGATTTCACAATTTGGTGGCTCTTGATCCCTTAGACTGTTTGGTCTTGTGGACGACATTAAAATCTCTCATTCATTCATTCAAATCAAGAACTTAAAAAATAGTCACCTTTTGAAGGAAAGTTAATAGAAACCCTCCTAACATGCACTTATATAAATTTTTAAGCATATATTATTGTAAAGAAATATTGTCTCTTTACAATTAAAAATAATTATTATTATCATTAATAAAATAGAAAGGGGAGAGGTAAATCTAATAAAATTAAATGCTCAAAGTTTTAAACCATAAATATAAGAATTTAGTTTTGGTTTTAATGGAATATAATTTTGTCAAATGACTTAGATTAATTTATTATTGTTATAAAATATAGATTTTTATTAGTTAAATGGTTTATACTTTTTAAAAGGTTTTTTTATATCATTTTTTCAATTGTAGAATTGATTCTATGAGTATAGTTCTAAACTAGATCCACGAATTTAAACTTTGCTAATTTTTAGATGTTCACTTTTAGATTGTTTCCAAGTTATTTGTTGGATCTTCACATAAAAACTTGGTTTCTATGCTTGGGAGTTTGTATGTAATAAGGGTAATTATTCTTGTGTCAAACCCCTAAAAGGATGTTGTGTGACATTTTGACAAGATCAAGGTCAAGTAGTCTTAGAGTATGCTCTATAATGTTGATGTATTGTTGATATCATTAGACATGATTATTTTATGTCCATGATGTATGCAAGAGGTGCTCTTTCACTTAGTCACTAGGTGTTTTAAATAATATGGAGTTAGTCCTTTTATATGACTTCCCAAGTGTCAAATGAAATTTTTTGCACATCAAGTTGGCACATAACAAATAGATGAAGGAAAAACTAACATGCCTAATTTTGAATTGGAATTTTAAAAACTAAGGGATCATTTCTAAAAGTGAGGAAGTAATCTGGATCACTTTTGCAATTATAAATTTGATCTAAGATAGGAAAATTAAAAAATGGCCATGTGAAAATGGTTTCAAGGAATAAGTGCAAATGGGAATAGATGAGGTTCAAGTTATGTTCAAACTCTTTGTTAAGAACACACCACTTTTATGTTTGTTATTGCATAAAAAGGATAACCTATTCAAAGTGAGTTAAAAGGAAGGAGAAATTATAAGATAGTCAAATTTCACCATTACATCTTGCCACCACTTTGACATACATGTCAACTATTATGGGAATGCATGTCAAAGTAAAACATAGCAACCAACATGAAAGTAAAATATTTAAACACCCAAAAAAGATATGGATATGGAAGTAGACATTATTTTAGTACATGTTCCCTTGTGATGAGTACCCCACCTAAAAAACTTACAAATGTAGAAGAAAAAAAATCCAACTAAGTAGCATCTACAAAGCATTCAAAACAAGCATAAAATGACTACTAACTACATACAAGAAAATTAAATTGTACTATCTATTTATAGTTAGATATTGTATATGCAAATAACATGGTATTGCATAGGAAACTAGATATTGCATACACAACTAATGTGGTACTACACTTTATAGCTAGATATTGAATGAACATGTGACAATCTGTGTGACCATACCAAAGAGATTGGTGTTAGCAACATTTTTTTCCCTTATAATTAGTTGTATTCACCAAATATAATTAACATCGAGGAGATTAGATATACATTATACAAATTTCAATAGTCATAAAGAGTAGCGTGTAATATCATAAATGGGGAGAAAGAGATATGGTCTTGTGAACAAGAAATAACAATAAGTAGCAAGATTCCCCCAATGAGGGTCATGAAGAAACACAAATATTTTATATGAGGGTCCTATAAGCACAAAGACATGTGACATATCATGATAATTAAATTTAGAAGAACCATAATCATCACAAACATATTATGTATGATATAAGCATGATCCATGGGAAATAATATTAGTAAAAGACTAAAGATATAGGCATTGTAATGATTTGAGACCCTATAATCATAAATAAAATTTCAAAGTTTATTAGATGGATGTGAAGTCTATATTCTTGAATGGTGAGTTGGGAGAAGAGATATACATTAAACAACAAGAATATTTTCAATTATGAAAAGATGTTGATATGGTCTATGGATTGAAGAAAGCGTTGTATGGACTCAAACAAGCTCCTAGAGCTTGGAATGTAAGACTGGACAAGTATTTGCAGTAGCAAGGATTCCAAAAAGGTACTACAGATAGAAATTTGTATTTCAATGTTGAAGGAGAACAAATCTTGATTGTGGTAGTGTATGTTGATGATGTAATCTTTGGAGGAAATGAAGGTATGTGCAAAAGTTTTGTAAAGGAAATGCAAAAAGAGTTTGAGATGTCAATGTGTGGGGAGATGAATTTCTTCCTTGGACTACAAATCAATCAATCAAAGAAAGGCACATTCATTTCATAGTCAAAGTATGTTAAGGAAATGTTGAAGAAGTTTGGGATGGAGGATTCTAAACCAGTATGTACTCCTATGGTTACTAATTACAAGTTGAGAAAAAATGATGGATCTCCTAAGACATATCAAAGAAAATATAGATCAATGATTAGTGGAATATTATACCTAATTGCTACTAGACCAGATATCATGCATTTAGTTTTTCTTGTGGCAAGACTTCAAGAAAACCCTAGAGAATCTCATGTTGCAACAGTGAAGAGGATATTTAGATACTCGAAAGGAACTCTAGACTATGGTTTATGGTATCCTAGGGATACTAATTTCTCCTTGAGTGCATATACAAATGCAGATTGGGAAAGATGTACAAATGACAGAAGAAGTACAAGTGGTGGATCTTTCTTTCTCAGAAGTAGACTAGTTTGAAATGGTTGATTAAAAAGAAGGATTCAATGTCATTATCTACTACAAAGGAAGAGTGTATTGCAATAGCATCATGTTGTACATAGGTTTTTTGGATGAAGAAAACACTGAAGGATATCAAAGTATCATATGATGAACCTATTTCTATCTTATGTGATAATACAAGTGTTATCAATATCTCAAAGAACTCAGTAATGCATTCAAGAACAAAACATATCTCAATCTGGTATCACTTCCTAAGAGAGAAAGTTGTAGAGAATGAAGTGAAGTTGGAGTATGTGCCTACTACTTAATTAGGTTGCATACATTTTCACAAAGGCTCTTCTTAAGGATACTTTTGAGTATCTCTAGCAAAATTTAGGGGTCATTTCCCCCTCTTCTTTCAACTAGATGCCTAAGGTGTGCATCTATTCTTGAAGCATTTCAAAGATACATTATTGGTCCTAGACTAATGATGAAGGCTACCTCTCAGGGGAAGTAGGTAGTTGTATTGTTGGTCGGTGTAGTCATATGGAGCATATTTTGTGCCCCTAATCCCAGGAGAGTGGAGAAAGGTGAGTGCAGTAAAGAGGTGAGTGTAGTTGCTTGTTGGTGTTGCAGTGATGTATGTAGATGTCTAAAGGAGAGAACAAAAAAGAAAAATTTATATGCAGATGATATGTGAAAGGTGTAGGTGTTTCCCTTTGAGTGTTTTCAAAGGGGAAGAGAAAAAGAGTTCAATGATAGGAAGGAAAGTTGGATAAGCCTTTGACCCTATTCCATTGATGTCAAAGGGGGAGAGAGTTGAAAAACCATGGAGATAGTTGGTTGAAAAACATAGTGCAAAAGAAAATATGGTCTAAAGTCCATAGGGTGAGAGTGTTCAAGAGAAAGAGAATGAGAGCATGAAGAACTCCTTAGGTAGGGCGAGAAGAAATTTGTGAAGGGGAAAGAATGTGAAGAGTGAAAGATTCCCCAATCAAGGTGAGTTTTTTCTGTTGCAGAGTTGATGCTAATTGATTTTGTTGTTGATGGTTTTTCATAGAGCTAGTGTTTTGATCAATGACAAAGGGGGAGATTGTTACAATTATCTTTCTAGTGTTGTCATTGATGTCAACAGTTGTTGGTGTTGGTCATTGATGTCAATAGTATGGAGATGGTTGGTGTTGTCAAGTGCTTGTGCTAGTATAGATGTGTTGTGGTTTGATAAGAAGGTTTTATGATGTTTTCATTGATGTCTTGCATGGTTGTAATATAGCTGTAGTAAGTTCAATTGGTTTCCAAGTGCTTTTGAGAAAACTTGAATAAAAGAGTGTGTATTGTAATAGATGTGTGTTCATTGGTGTGCTTTGAATTTCTTCATGGTTGAATATATGTGTGTGTGGTTTGGATATGATCATCAAAGGTGTTTAGAGGTTCTATATCGAGAGTTTCAATTTTTGGATCATTCTACAATGAAAGTTGTGTTTAACAGTTTTTCTGTCCATGGAGAAGGTTGTCTGGGAGAAATTAGATTTCTCTGCATTTCTCTATAGTAAGGTTTCTTGTCTTGTGGATTTATGAATGTGCTTATATTGTCTATATCTACTTTCTCTTGAAGTTTCAGGTGTTGAGGTGTTTCACAAGGTTGTTTAGTAAGTTGTGCTCTATGGCAGTGTGTCTAGTTGCACAGAATAATGGTGTTCTTAATTTCACGTGGTTGTGACAGAATTTCCAAATATTCTAATGATGTTCAAATATTTTGAGATGTTGTGTGGATGTTGTGAAGTGTTGTGTGGTATGTGTGACTTGGAGAAGCGTTTACATTGTTGCTTGTAGTGATAGTTCAAATTTGGCCAACCTGGCGTGTTAGCACTATTTAAGGAGATACCTCGTGGTTTTTTAATGTATTATGTAGTGTGCCCCGATGTCGATTTGGGTCCTAGTTAACCCTTGGTGTGGTAATCCTTCACTTCTTCCCACCATGAAAGTGTTTGGTTCCAAACTATTTTGGTGTTGCACATTTTAGGTGCATACGTTTCATTAAGGCCGACCTAATTGAGATTGTTTGGGTCATGGATGGTATATAAGCAAGGTAAATTGTTGAAGATGAGTTTGGATGTGTAGAAGGTGCGTGAAATATGTGAATTTGATTGAGTGTGGTGATCTCTATGTGAACTTAATGCCTATGACTCTGAAGCAGTGAGCAGAAGGGTCTACATTTTTAGTTTGCTTGAAGTTGTTGGAGGAAGTGAGCCAAAGGTTGCGGATGGCATAAAGTTTTAGTGGTGGATTTCTCTTATTTCCTTGAGATAGTGAATCTATTTGTAATGGTCTTCTTCTATCTTCTTTCTTCTTGACAGTGAGCCTTTCTTCTTTTTCTAAGCAGTGAGCCCTTGGTAGCAAGCCTAATTGTATTTGGTGTTGCAATTCATATATATGTGATCTAATCCTCACTATGGTTTTTCCCTTCTTAGGTTGTCCATGTGAATTTGGTGTTTTTACGTGTTTGGATGTGTTTGCATTGTTGTTTCATATGTTTACATTTTTCTAATGTATAATAAGGGTTTAATGGTTGATAAGGGTTTGAAAAGATATTGAGGGTTTGAATATTTTTAAGTATACAAATAATTCACACCCTCTTAGTTGTCATGTGCATCTAACAAACCTTATTGTTATATGTGTACTTCATTAAACAATGAAGCGTTGAAGGAATTCCTTTCATCTCATGAATCTATGGTCTACCTAAGAGAAGATTATATGAAAAGCTATTAGGCATGACATGGATGGGATTCGGTAACTCAACAAGGCCAACTTTAATTGGTAACATTATCACACCAAGCAGTTGTCTCCCCACATTAACAAAACCTCAAATATAGAAGGAATATGGTTGGATTAAATTTTTATCTACTCTAAGTCTATACAAGAGATTAATACTACAAATATTAAGCCCTAAAAATTATCAATAAGGGTACATCGAATCCACATATTGTTAATAACTACCATTATCATCAAGGCATCATTTTTTCTTTGTATTTCTAAAGGGGGTAGTTCATTTTGATGAAAGATAATGTTTAGATTAGCTGAATTCATAGCCTCAAGAAAAGTTACTACATCATTTGGTTACACACTAGGAGGTACCACAACTTTTTCAAAGCATCTTGAAGCATGCCATGATAAATAGGTGATGTTTGAATCAAATCCCACAACGATATCTTAGCAGGAGTAGCACGAATTTTCTCCACAAGATCATATTCCTTACCATTATGTTGGGGTAAATGAGGTGCACTAGATAAGATAGGTTGTGAGAGTGGTATTGATGAGGAAATGGCTTGAGTTTATCTTTGTTGCTTTTTATTTCTTGTGTTATATGTATGAGAAACATCATGATAATGTTGTTGTTGTGAGACATTGTTTATATGGTTATGTTGGGTTAATTTCCTTACAAAGTTCAAAATATGACTGAAATGTTTTGGTTTGTTTTGTGGTGGTCCTATGATAAGCATGGGTTTGGTTTGGACTTGAGGTTGTGTTAGTGAATAAATAATAAGTTGAGGTGTGATTGCATTATTTTTTCTTTGGTCAGTTGAATATTAGAAGCCTTAGTGGATGATCTAGGTGAGATGAAGTCCTCAAGGGCTTCATCTAACATATCAAATTCATCACGACTAAAGGGATTAATAGGTATACAATGCACTTGTAGAAAGAGATCCGGCATGATCAAATTACTATGATTTCTCCAAGATTTAATCATTAAATTTCAATTTCAATTTATGTTTATGCGTGTTAAGAAAAATAGGATTAAAATAGACCCACAGACCTATGACAGACATAGTTCTAGAAATCAAATTCTAGAATTATGGAGTGACAATAGATACATGAATTTGCTCCTAAAATATGAGACAGATTTAGCTAGACTAGGCCACCTAGGGCCACTGTGTCTAGCTTGGAATTTGTCTAAAATTTCAAGTCCTGAGGCACTAGGGATAGGTGATGGATGTCTGACAGTGTGTTGGCCTAGATTTGAAACTAAATTTATTGTTTTTTAGTAAATTTTGAATTTACAATGTAGTGTAACAACCTAGGGTTTTCAAATTTTACAAAAATGAGAACTAATTTATCCCAATTATACAATGCTTTAGAAAATTCAAATAATTGACCTACATATCTAATGATTTTTAGTACTAAAATGAAATAATTTTTCACAAATTTGCACCAAATCAAGTAAAATGACACTTTTTGTTTCAAATGCAAAGACACTTTTTGCAAACAAAAGGCTAATTTATAAAAAAAAAATTGACAATATTTGCACCTTATTTCAGGTCTAAAAAAATGCTAGCAAATCAAAAGACCTAAATGATGTTCAAAATGTCGGTGTGACCATCATCATAGTATCGGATAAGTACACTAGATCCATATGGATTTGAGGCATATTTAGTCCACTAAGAAATTATCCCAATAAGATATTCAAAATCATCAAAACTAGGAAGCCATTAAACTAACACGATATAAACATGAAAGCATAAAAAAAACCCTATTCTAAGACCTTAAATCTTATCCTATTGGGGGATTGGTGTCGCATTGATGTGGAATGGAAACCCTTTCCCAATCCCTTGGATAATATGAGCTTGTTTCAATCAGTTTTATTGAAGAAAACTGATGAAACTGATGAGATGTGTGTGAAATATGGAAACAAAACTAGTTTAATATGTTAAAGAAGAGTTCTAAATGCTAAATGCTTGATCAAATGGATGCAATCTATGCTAAATGTAAATAAAATTCAAAGATATAAGCCATAGATTCAAAAATGTTAAAATGGATGTAAGCTAAGTTACCATGGAAGCCATTAATGGATGCTTAATCTAAATGGATGAAGCTTTAATCTAAAATGCTATCACATATGAAATATGGATGCAAGTGAGTGTGAATTTCAACAGCATAAGTTTGCTATCAAAAGATGGATCCATTTCTCTCCAAATAGTGATGTATTTATAGGAAAGCAAATGAAAAATCAAGGCCTCATATTGATTTGATCTATCAATGGTCAATAATGAATGAAGGGTGAAGGCATGGATTGAGGATTCCAATCCATGGTTAAAGTTGAAAGTTGACAACGATCAACTAATTTAATCAATGGTCCAAATTAGCTTTCAACAAACACACTTCCTAAGAATTAGGAAGAGGTTAAGAGATATTTTGGAGGAATGAGTGCACAAAAGGGGATATTCCATAGGAATATTCTCTTATGGAGGAATGTGCAAAGGAGGAATATTCCAAGAATATTCCCTTGCAAGTGGGACGGTGAGGATAATTAGCAATTTAGTAGTTAAAACTAAATTTTAATGTGCAAGATGGAGAATAATATGATATCCATTAAATAATTAACTTATTTAATGAAAAAGGAGTGCAAGATGACATTTAATTAAATAATAAATATTATTTAGTGAAATGAGAGGGAAATGAGTGGAATATTAGCATGAGAGAGGATGAATTAACCCAATTAGGTCGATTAAATTAATAGGTGAAGATGAGGCATTTGATTAAATAACTAGGTTGATTTAATCAAACAAGCAAAAAGAAGATGGGTTTCAGGATGAATTGATGTTAATATATCGGATTCAAGTGTATATTATTCGGGACATTTTTAAGTGTCTATAGTCAAGTTCACCAAAATGTTTTAATGAAAAAGGGATCCTAGGCCTAATGCATAAATCAAAAACATCAATCATTTTTCAAAGAACATTAGGATGCAAATCATCAAGGAAATTAGATTGACTTCCAACCCCAAAGGTGAGTTAATCAGCCTTGGATTTGATCTTGTTGTGCCTTCGAAATTGATTGAAATTGAATTGATTTTATTAACCTAATGAAACTATGTAACCTAATCTAAAAATGCAACTTTTCAATAATAGATAAAGTATAACAGCAAATTCTGACAGCATATCTGAGAAGGGGAGAGTCCTGTGCACCTGTCATACAATTTCAAAGTTGATTTGGCAGGACCAAGTCGCCCTAGGTGATTATGTCCCAGTAGACTTCTTCCAGATCTGAAAATGCAGTCATGTAACTCTCTATCAGGCTTCCATTTCCTACTCCACAATTTTTTTTCTTTGGATATGAACCTACAATAAATCTTAAAAGGAAATGGTGGGGGTGGCTATATAGGATTTGTCAAAGTAGAGGTTAAATTCATTTAATAAAAGGCAACTCAATCTTTGGATCGATAGGAGAGCCAAATTTATCAAAATCATATGTTGGAACAATATTATACCTAGATGTGTTCTATAGTAGTATCATGGAGTCTCATGTTGTTATTGCATACATAAAAATAAAATTCAAAAGAATGTAGTTTTAAAAAAATTAAGACTATAAAATAACTCTTATGTAAATAAAAAGTTCTCTTAAAATTAAAATAAAATAAAACAATTCTTAAATAATTGTAAAGTAAAAAAATACTTACATAAATAATAAAAATAAAATAACTCTTAAGCAAACAAGTGATGCAGTGTGTCGTGTTCATGCCTCCTAGTGTATAGCTTTTAGGAATTTTGTATTGAATATAGAGAAGAAAATTGAATAGCTATATATTACATGCATTGTTAAATTACAAAATTATTAGAGTAGTTGTAGGAAACTAATTTTTTAAATTAAATCATATCAACTTATTGTTTGAAGAAATAGTAAGTATGTGTAAATAATTTAGAAACTAAGTGGTCATTATTTTTGAAAAATATGTTAATTAATAGCAATCTTGCTTTGAAAATAAACTAGTCGATTTGTAATAGTAATTAGTACAATTAGTAAATGAATATTGTGCTTGGTAAAATTATTTATAGACCATTGGGAAATAATTACATGCATTTTGAAAATTAAGAAATAGTTTGAGAGCACTAAATATTCTTGAAAGTAAGTAGTTGGTAGTGTTGAAAGACGTATCAAAAAATAACAATTTTCTTGTGAATGTAAAACAAATTATTACTAGTTATTTAGGAAAACGAGTTAGAACTTAATAATTTTTATAATCAAGTAGAAAATGTAGTTTGTGTGAGTGAACGTTATTAATTGTTTCTTTGTGATTATGCGTTAAATTAGTTTTGGAAAATAATTTGGCAATGAAATGAATAATTTAGTAGTATTTACAAACTATTTTGTGATTTAATTAACATGAATAAGTTAAAAATTTTGGAAAACGCTTAAAACTCAATGTCGTTCGGAAATTGTTTGAATTAGCAAAGTGTAGATGATGGAAGTCAATACTAATTGTTTGTTGCTTGTTAAAGAATATGAATATTTTTTTGTAGAAAAGTATATAGTTAACACATTTATTTGTAAAGATAATAATGTTTAGAGTGGAAGTGTAAGACATAAAAGATCAAAATATTAGTAAGAAGTGTAAAGTTTGAAATTTGAAAATTAATTAAGTAATTTTAGAAAAATAATTACTTCTATTAAATAAAATTGTAATGCCCCGCCACGCAACTGTAGAGGAAGTTGCAATTCACTACTCAAACGCACAATTTTTATTTTAATTTTTGTTTAAGTACAGTTAACATGCAAGTTCACTACCCATTGCCAACAACCTCTAAGGTTACGAGACTAAGATTATGTTAAAACCCAAACAACAACAAACATGAATTGAAACCATAACATTTAAATTACTTAAGGAATTAAGAACACATACATTCCATACATGATAATCACATCAAAGATTAAGAGATACCACATGATTTCAATTAACAATAAGATTACAACTCTTATTCCCCGAATGAGGTAAATCCAATAAGCATGATTACATATTACAATCTTCCACCTCGATAACAAATGAGGGGTAAAATAATACAAGATCAACTGAAAGGAATGAAACCAAAAAAGTAACTGGATCCAATGAGCCCTCCAATGGAAATCTCATCCACATGAACAAGAAGAAAACCCAACAAAGTATGATGCACGTTCCACCCAACCAAGTGATACCTGAAGGCTCATCCCCCGTGCTAGGAGATAGTAACAAGGATTCCTAGACAAGACCATCTACCTCTAGACACAAGCTAATACATAACTGAACTGAATCAAATACAAATACAACATCACTTAACACAATGGTTACAATGCTTCCAGAACACTGAATCAAAGACAATCATTGTACAAAATAAACCAACTGTACAATACCATACCGACTATTGTCATAGGAGGAGTGTCATCACAAAGGTTGCATTGGTTGTCCAAAGGCATTCTTCCTAGGTCTCGCCGCCCCTCTAGGGTTGTCCTGGTAACCTCTCATGAACCTGGCCCCACATGCACACCAGAGCGGAATCGGTTATCTTTCAAGCAAACAAGATAATGATCTTGCCATTCCAGGCCTTTCCGACTCATCTCAAGTCTCATACAAGCCCTTGGGCCAATGAGCGAGGCTAAATTATCTTGTTAATGTATAAAGCTACTCTATCCCTAATATAAGTTATTTAATTTTCACTTGATTAAACTGACTCTCACACGAGTTGTCCTGGGACCACTTTGTGCCCGACCCCCGTTGAAAGCCACTCCCCTATCGACAACACATATAACAAACTACATGCCAAGGGTAGACAGTGCACTAAAACTTATCACAATAACCAATACACCTCAACAGATAACACATCACTACGGATGTCTAATACTGAAACCAAAATGTGCACTACCCAAGGCAATCTAAAGGTTGACTAACATACTACGACAACCCACATAATTGACTAAAAACCCCATCTGGAAGACTTACATAAACAAACAACTCCAAAAAGAATAAACAACTCAATCAAAGAGTTCCCTAGCCTCTGGAAACAAAACACAGTACTACCAAAGTACACTCATAAATTTACAATCATAGCAATATTTCCCATACAATACCAACAAGAATTCGCTTAAATCAACAATCATATAAATACACGTTCTTTAAATAACTAAAGATGTATTTTGACATGACAATCTTTTCTCATAAAATAGGAACCAAAGTACATATATACATCATATACTTAATCTATTAACTATTCATATGAGTTCTAAACAATATAATTTTTTATGAACCTTATCTATTCCTTGCAATCTAGAAAACAACCAACATTCCCTATTCACCATTTAAGGCAATAGAATATAAGGACTTTTAAATAACATTCTACCCATTATAATAACATCGTAATAAAATAACCCTTTTCTTTACACATAATTAATATCATCCATTTTGGTTCTAATTATAATACATATAACTTAACCATGTACATAATCCTAACATTTAACAAATCCTTTACAAGAACTTCAAGATTCCATCAAATCAAACAAGACGTTGTAAACACATTAACCATATTCATTTCAATTACAACCCTAACCCTTAGCAAATATTTAATCATTGCACTAACCTTAATTTCCAAAATCCAATAGCACTAATTTTTAAAATCAAAACTTACATACACCTTCCAACTCAAACACAATTGTAACTAATTAATTTTCACGTGTTTCATAATACTAAAATCTTTTTTTTTTTTTATTCAAACTTGATAAAAATAAATATTATTTAAGGAATTCCAATTCCTAATAATTAAATTTAATATAAAAGCTTTAACTTTAAACATCACTTAGGAAGCATTTCAGGTAACTAAATAACTATTGTTAGGATTTTCTAAATCCAATTAGCTCAATAACACATCGTTTGCAAATACCCAAAGTAAATACAATTTTATTTGCAAAATTAAGGAATTTTAAAACTAAAAGTTTAATTCCATTTTCTTCAATTACACATAATGATCAAAATCAATTTTTTTAAACAAAATCATTTTATTATAAAATCATTCTTTGCATCTTTATAATAAAATAACCATCTTAAAAAAAATCAATATATTTAAATATAAATATATATTAAACATACATATATAATTATATATATAATTATTATTTAAATATATATATTTAAATCAACCTTTTAATTTCCAAATCCAATTATTTTAAATGAATTACAATTATTTAAAATATATAATATATATATTATATATAATATATAATATAATATATAATATTATATATATATATATAATATATAATATTATATAATATATATTATAAATATATATAAAAAAAATTAAAGTTTATGGAAAAAGCAAACCCCAAACAGAGGAGGGGACGCAGCCAAGGCTGCGCCCAACCTCCCCAGTTGGAGGCAGCATTGCCTGTGGCAGCGCTTCCCCCACAGACTATGCGGAGCGCTGCCACTGCAGCGCTCTCCATGGGGCGTGGCTGTGGCAGCCAAGGCTGTTGCCCTTCCCCCCATCACCCCCCGCCCCAATCTCTCATAAAAAAACAATTTTATATTTAAAAATAAAAATAGTCTCCCCTGTGTTTTTTGACGAATTTTCCAGAAACATAAATTTTTTTTAAATAAAATTTCTACAAAAATTTCTTCTGTAGCACTTGCATACAAACTTAAATATATATATAATATATGCATATATATATATATATATATATATGTATTATATATATAAAAAAAAAATTCCCCATGATTTTACAGTCAAATAGAACAATTTTTCTACAGAAAAAAAAAAAAAACAAAACAAAACAAAACAAAATAAAAGAATAAATTATTCCAAGCACAATCTCATGAACTCAAATTTTCTAGGAGTTTTCAACTACAAACAGAGATGTTTCAAGATTTTCTTTTGTTTCCTTTCAATTTCTATTGTTTGAATTTTCTTTCTGTTGTTTTCTTTTTTTTTCATTTTCTACAAGAATCTTTTTTTTTCTCAAGATTTCAACAGAGGTTTTTTCAAGTTTTGAAACAAGATTTGACATGGGTTTTCCTTGCAATTCAAACAGAGTTTAAATTTTTCAACAACATAATAAAAATTTGTAAAAAATTTCAAAATGAGAACTAAATTCATAGAAAGAAAACCTAGTTTTCTGAAAAGCTTGAAAGGTTGCCAATGGTGCTCTAAATTCTTATTCTGTTTCAAGCTCCTCCAAGAAGTTCAACTTGCTTCTCCAAATCCAAATACCATCAAGCATGAACAAAACCCTCTTTCTTTTCTTTCACAACAACTTCTCTCCACAATTCCAAAAAAATTCCCCAAATTTAGTCAACTCTCCTAAAAATATCTCATCCACCATAGTTATTGCAAATTTGGAGATATTTTGATTTTTTTTTTTTAAATTAAAAACCCAAAATTTCTTTCAACATGAATTTCATACTTTTAAAAATATATATATATTTTCAACAAAAGGGATTTAAAACATTTTAAAGAAATTCTTTTACATACTAATTTTCAAAAATGCAATTTCAAACATATTTTCATTTTATTTTATTTTTCAACCAAAATATCTATTAATTCCAAAATAAATAACTTAATTCAATTCATCACCATTAATTTAATTAATCAATAAAATGAATCTAATCCAAGATTAGATTATTTTATTAATTAAATTAAATTAATTAATAAAATAAATAACATTTCTAACATTACAACCATATATATTTAATCATCAACTTAACTACACAAGACATTTATTTACTTTATAACTTGAAATTAAATAATAACCAAGGTGAAATGGACAACATTAAACAACTAAACCCGACTACAACCCAACGACACACTATGACCAGGGTGATGACTTGGCACGGAAAACCTAACTACTATCTCCCAATCAAATACCGTTGGTCAATGGGCACGCTCAAACCTGTGAAACCAGGTGGAGTCGATGTCATGTACCTACAGTCCTGCAAACAAAACGAGTGTCGAACATGCATATAACATAGTAGACACACCGTGAAGAGGAAATTGCGGAATCACAGGGCGCTCGTATGCGAGTGATGTAATCTTGTCCCTTTCACCAATGCAGTATTAATAACTGACAAATCTAACATCAGTAATATAATAAAAAGCATAAAGCATCATTAATTCAGATATATGCTAAGCTAATCCAAAGCATGCTATAATGATAACATCAAAATAAAATACCATCACATCAAAATATAACGTTCACATTGCTTAACAATCAGCAATCAAATAGTAACCAAGTACCATAGTCAAAGTATTAATAGAAACAAAGCACAACAAAGAAAAACACTGTCTGATCAACAGAGCACAAAAATGGAGGGGTGCTACAAAAATGAACTAATTGTTTGAAAATATAGTAAGTAGTATTCAATGTGTGCTTGTTAGTTTGCAAAAATGTTTTAAATAAGAATACTAATTTTGTTTTGAATATAAATTAAATTATTACTAATTATTTAGGAAGAAATGTTACAAGTTGATAATTTATATTTTTATGTACAAATTTTAGTTTGCATGAATAAATGATTTTAATTAGATTAAAGATTTGAGTAACATTAACGAGTTAAATTAATTGAAAATGGTGAAAAGTAAATTTCTTTTAGAAACAGTATATTTTTTGTAACTTAAAATTTATTAAATATTAATCAATGAGAAATAGGAAATAAAAATCAACCTTATGGAAATATTAATCGACTTTAGGCACAAATAAAGGCCATAAATGTGCTACGATTTCATGAATTAAGTATGTAGGAAATGCGTGTGTACCCATCAGCCCTTCAACACATCTTGCATGGATGGTCCAAAATTCGTTGGTCAAACTATTGTGTTTCCTTGTAACAGTTGTACTTATCAAGTATGAGAAACAAACAAATGAATGGAGAAGTCACGACAAAAATAGGAGGCTGAGGGTAGTGGTTTGGAGCATTTCCAATACCTCGTGATGTGTAAACGATGAACAACTATAAATGGGAATAGTTTTCTATGTGTTGGTGGAATGGATGGGTTTCAAGCGTCGAATGTGTACGTAGATAGTGAAAATGGAAAAGGTGTTACATGTATAAACAAAGGTGAAGGGAAAAAACTATTTGAACGCCAGATGATAGTTGCTTAAAAAGAAGCTAGTTTTCCAGGATGTGATAGAGGTGAGTTGTTTTTGGATTGTCAAGTATTAGAAATTGAATGTAGAAGAACTTAAAGTATTTTGTAAATCATAATTTAGAAGTTTATAGACACGGAGAAGATGTGTAAAAGAAATTGGCATGGGAAAGATCTTGTTAAGTGTGAATGCATTAATTGCATTTTGTTGACATTGTGCTTCCAACAAGAACCATTTTTTGGGATTGGAGTGGAGACAAAGATCTGTAGAGCTACAAAGATATGTGGTTGTTGAAGCAGAGAGTGGAAGGTGAGAGTATGAGATGTTTTTGTAGATTTGTTTGCAAGGAACTGTGATTGTTGAAATGTGTGTTAAAACTGTGCAAATTGTTTGATTCTGTCCAATTTTTTGCTCGTGGCAAAAATGCCATCATCAAACTCTATGTGGACCCATTTGCAAAAATGCAAGAAATAGGTAAGAAAACCCACAAGCTTTTGAACAAACTATAATGAAATGAGATTAAACACAAAGAAAACCTAGTAGTTGCCTAAGATTTCATGAATTAGCTTTGCGTTCATTGAATGTGTAGTGAAAGAGATATCACATTTTATAAACACACAGCCAAGGCATTCAGCAGCACTACAATTTTTCAGAATAATGAATATGGAAAAGTGCAAGTAGGGGCTAAAAAATCCATAGTATTTTTAGCAAACGAGATTATGAGAAAGAAAAGGTAGTAGTCATCTAAGATTTAATGAACTAAGTATCCATGTGGCAACATGCGATAAAGCAGGTCAAAGAGAACTGAATCAAGTATCAACTTAATCTTTCATGTGTGAAACGATGTTAAGTGCAAAACAAAAACAACATAAATTTTAAAGTCGGAGAACATGAGATATATTTATGTAGAGCAAAGACGCAATCAGAAAAGGGTGAGAAAAAATAATTGTGGAAAATTGTGGTAGCTCTGGTAGCCAAATAAGACATTCTGAACGGAAAAAGAACTAGGCAATGTATTTTTGCAAATATCCAGTGATTAAATTCAAATTTTCTAGGTTTTTCTATTAGGATCGAAAGAGGTAGAAACAAAACCATGTCAAAAAATAATTGTCAGAAAATATTATTTTGAAGTGAAACAGAAGTACAAAGTGATTTTTTTGTAAACATCTACTCATGAAATCTTAGGTTAACCCATGAAATCTTAGGCAAGTGTTGCACTTTGGTAGTTTAGCCTTTTGCATGTTCGTTATTCTATTCAAGTCGACTACAGATGAATGGCTTGGTTGTGTTGCTATGGTACTTGATAACTAGAAATAGTGCTTGTTGTCCTTCAATCCTGACTATAGGGAAAAAGAAAAAATATTTTGAATGGTACAATGTCAGTGAGGAAGCGAATATTTGAAAAGAAAGTGCAATGGATGCAATAGTAAACCTCCCATTCAGTAGACAAATGAACATATCCAATGACATATTATAGAGTATTCATAAACATGAAGCACAAAAAGATGAATAAAATTTCCATAAGAATAGAGCAAGACGATAATTTATTGCAAGCATTCCTTGTTGGTCATTGTAACAACAACCAAGTATCATAAACATAGGAACAAGGAACTCATCAGTGGTGCATTGCCACAAAAAAGAAATATGAAAGACAAGAAAGAAAAGCTAAAAGTAGACAAGCTTTTAAACAAACAACAAACAAACAACAATAAGCATAAATAAAACGTAGTACTCACACAAGATTTCATGAATTAACTATTCAGTCACTGCTTTTGGACTCATGAGGCCTTTAGCACATCTCGTACACTTTTCTTAGCAAGCCTTGCTGATACGCTGCTACCCACATAACCAAAAAACACAAAATTAATGCATTGACTCACCCGTTATCCACTATCATGCATATGTAATCCATTTTACGCATTTGCACTGTTACTCATAGCAAGAAGTAATACTTGTAGTTATCAGGTGTCAAAAACACACAGGCAAGCTATTCACCACCAATACACTTTTGCAAAATGACAAGCATGCAAAAGCGCAGTCAATACCCAAATGCCCAGTATATAATGTTTCCATATTTTCCTAATTTATTGGAACAAAAATCAATACTAAAGCTATTGCAAGATAATCAAATTTCATTGAGCAAGCAAGTATTACAAATGTAAATGAAAGTTGTGTCAGCGTTAGTGGTGTTATGCATTTTATCCGAGTGGCATTTTTCTCAAACTCAAGTGACTGCTACAATTAAAGAAGTTTAGTGTTGCAATTGAATAATGTACATTGGAGATGGAATTCTTGTTAATCAGTCTACAACCAATGCATTAAATGCTAGTGAGTCGATAGCTCATTTTTGTTTAAGTAAACAAGCAAGATAGAGCTTTATGTATTTTGGAAAATATTTAATAGGTAGCAGTTAAGAAAGCTAATAGTATACTTAATAACAAGTAACAAAGTTCAGGTGAACTCTTTGAAAGCAAATCTAGCAAAAGCAATTGTGAAAATGTTGCATAGTAAAAACATGTAATAGTAGAGTTTAATCTATTTAAACAATAACAGAAGAAGGTAAAGTATTGTGTAGCATACAGTGTATTGCATAGTGTAAATGTGTAACAGTAGAGTTTAATCTATGTGAACAATAACATAAGAAAAATAAGTATTGTCTACCATATAACAGAGAGACATTTGAGATGTAAAATAAAAGTAGAAAGAAGTTTTGAGTCATAGAACATGAAATATAGTAATATAGGCAGAAGAGCCAACAAGAAAAGCATAACAAAAAGGAGGAATGCAAGTTCATTCAATTGCACGTAGTCCTTCACTCGCTTCTACTTCTTTGTCACCTGCAATATCATTATTGTAGTTAGTATGAAAGGTTGTTTTTTTATATAATTGTAAACAATTTGAGAAGTTTGAAAAGCAAGAGGACTATTTGAATCAGTATTGCTTTGTACCTTGTTGTGGCATATACTCTTTACTCAGTTAGGCATATGGCATCTATTATAACGTTGTTTTGATTGAGGGTGAAATTCCCTTTGGTGACAAAGTCTCGTAGTGCAAATATCACTACTACCTTGTCCTTGATATAGTTTTCGTATCTAATGTCTTGAAGGACAGGAAAGAGTTGTCGTAGCACTGCTTCGGATTGAGCAATGCACTATTTGCTTGTCATTCATTGTGATGACTGCCTTGGGATGAAATACATATATATACCTCACCTCCTTGTCACAATGACTGCAATGAGCAATTTCCTGGTGGAGCCCACCATAAGTATTGAATTTATATTTTCAATTTGGACATAAAGCTTCAAATGGGTTAGATAGTGTGTTTGTTGCTTTTAATGCCCCTGATACCTAGAACATTTGAACATAGATAGTTAGTAGCAGCAGTTTCATAAATTTTAAATGGAATTGCATGAAGATCTTTAAAGAGTCACCTTAAATGTTGATTGCAGCAATGCATCTAACTTGTCCAATGTTCTTTTGTTATTTAATTTGCAAATAAATGTTGATCGACCCATGTGGAACATATTTTTTGGTTGATGCTTTTGAGGATATTTTTTAAAATAAAGGCTAGGGGTTTGTTCTTATGTAGCAGTTCCTCTATTTGCAAATATTGCTTTTCATGAGTTGAACATAGCTGCAGTTGCATGTGAATGAAAAAGTTAGTGTTTCTTAGAAATAAATTCTTTTAAAGCAAACAATGCAATAAAAAAATGTTAGAATGGATTAGTGACATATGCTAGTTGGACTTTTTTACCTGTGCTCTGTCTAATTCTGTTATGCCATCTTTGATATCTATTGCATATTAGCTTCCAACTTTTTTAGCACCGACAACCAGAGTGCCTATTGTTCCAATTGGATACTGATTTGTCGTTGCTAGTAGTTGGCTAATAGTAGTATCTGGAATGAAGTGGTAGTATGTAGAAAAGTGAGGCAGGCTTTCAACTGTGCTTGTATTTGTCAATATTAGTATACAATCATAGTCACCTCTATCATAATCTGTCCTAGGAGTAATTTGGAAGCCTGATATTGAAACACCCATTCCTGGAACTATTTTCTGCTCATGTTCTTTTACAAGGTACCCAGTAATATTTAGTTCAACTGACATTTCCACTTTAAGGTCTGTGAGATCTGCATGCAGAACTTTGCGTGTTCTATTGACCTTGTCCAATGTTGCATTATAGACAACAAGGACATCACCTTGGAGTATGTCGCCAGCTTTTTTTGCATTCAACTCTTCAATTGATATAGTCTTCTTGATTTTTGTTCCACAAACAACAAGGGAAATGTAAAAGTTATACTTGGAGAATGCAAAAATGCATATGATAAGTAAATAGGACAGGCGGTTTACCATTTGCTTGTGTCTTCATCCATTCCTTGTTCTTGTTTTTGTTGTATTTTTGTTTGCTCCATGTTTTTCCTGTAAGCTAGTAATTTAGTATCGTTGAATTAATTGGAAAATTATTTAGTGATAAATGCTTATATATGCTATCAACTTGAACTGATTTAACCAACATAGTGGAGATTTAAGGAAATAGGAAAGTGATCAGTCCAATATGCCTCTGATCTGTAAATATTACAGACAGATACAATTGAAGTTGACCAAATGTGGTCAATCAGTGGATTTTGTAGAGTACATCATTTATTTAACAAAAAATGAATTGTCTTAGTTTGCATGAAATTTTCAAGTATTGTTTTGCTTGTCTTTTCTCGGCACATGTCAACATTAAAGTCTCCCACAATGTACAATAGGTTTTTTGTACCTATGTATGCAATTATAGATTGCAGAATTGTGATTATTTCTTGAATAGAAGTATTAGGCCTTGCATAAATATTAGAGATATTAAGTTTAGAGGAATTGTGATTATTTCTTGAAAATGGACTACTATACGTAGTCCGATTTCTTTTAGTACATTGTCTATATTACATACTTCTAAGTACTTTTCATGTTCATAGCTATCAATGTCTATTGTTTCCATACTTTGATATCTTGTTTCTATTCAGAATGCATAAAGTACTAGATCGTTGGAAATGCTAATAGGCCTTAATATGCATATATGTTGAACCTTATGTAGTATGCATGTAAATGGAGGGCAAGAAAAGTGTTCTTTTGTATAAACGTTAATTTTTACACTATAAACAAAGAAGCAAGAGTGTTCTGAAATGTTGGCCTTGTATTTTCTTGTTTAACAATTAACTGTATCTCTAATAATGTAGATTTTTGTCTCACGCTCAAATTGTAACCAACGGATCCTGTTAGAAGTGAAAATGAGACAAATGAGCATACTCGATGACATATTTTATGCAACCCATAAACATAAAGCAATTAATACTCAAAGAATTATGTAATTAAGAAGAACGTTATTGTAAGAGTCAACAGTGTATTTAATAACATATCTTGTTTATAGGATTTGGAAAATGAAAGAAAACTTAATCAACTATGAACCGAATGTTTTATGTGTGAATTTCATCATTGATTTCTTTTCCTATTGCGTAAAGTAGATAGGCTATTCTTTTATGTGCAAGCAAATGATTGAGATTCTAATCTGTTAACAGTATTGAAAAGTACCAACTAATACAATAAAGTCAACCTAGTGGCATGTATCAATGTGAATACCTTGTAATTTGTTAATAATGAACAAATGTATAGAGAAATGCTTCTCCATGTCTTGTTGGACTAAGTGCATAAATAATAAAAATGGAAAAGCTATTACATGTGAACTTGTGATGCTATAGAGTGGACAGTAATGTGTCTCTTGACTAATGTAGAAGAATATGATATACAAATTGTGTAAAGAATGTTGAAGCAAACATAAATGTTGTATTGTTTACAAGTCAAAGAACATTTGCAAAAGAAAGATTACTTCAGGGAAAATGTGAACAGTTTATTAATCCAATAGCTAACCAGAAAATGGAAAAATTGAATGCCATATTGCAATGGTTTCATTTGCAACTAAAAGTCAATAAGGAATTTATCTCTTTTTCTATTGCTTGGGATACGTCTTCTGTTCATTTTTGTTAAAGTGAATTGATAGAATAGGAAAGCAGTATTATTGATACATTTAATACATGTTAAATGTATTATGTGTTGTCTGTAAGCAACAAACATAGAAGCAAATGAAAAAAATTGCAATATTGTGACAAATATTTAATCGGGGATGCATGTAGTGCAAGTTTTGGCAACGGACTGGTTGGTACTAAAGCAGTACATGCATGTTTAATGCATTAAATGCAAACCTCAAGATATGTGTTGTACTGCTAGTGCGAAGATAAGCAAAGAATGCTTGGTTAATTTGCATGTTGTTTGTTTACTGTTTGTTGATAAGCTTGCATGTTTGTGGTTGTGGGTTGCCATGGTCGACGTTTGTCATTCTTTGCAGTGGTAACGGTGTGCAACTGGTGAGTGGCACGTCTGTTTGTTTTTTATACTTAATAACTAGAAGTGTTTAAGGGAAAACTGGAGGCTTTTGGAAATGTCTTGTGTAATGTGGGTGCACATGCAGTGAATGCATAGCTAATTCATGAAATATTGGTGGGGTTCTAGGTTTTGCTTGTGCTTATTCTTGTTTGACTATCGTTTGTTGGAAAGCTTGTGGGTATTTTAGCTCTTCATTGTGTTTTTGCATGTGGGTACACGTGCAGTGAATGCATAGTTAATTTATGAATTCTTAGGCAAGTGTTGGGTTTTGTTTGTGCTTATTGTCATTTGTGTGTCATTTGTTGAAAAGGTTGTGGGTTTTTTAGCTGTGTTCATTATTTTGTAAAAGTGCAGTGTTGGTGAATGGATGGGTTGGTTATTTGTGATACTTAATAAGTTTGTGGGTGCATATGTAGTGAACGGATAACTAGTTCATGAAATCTTGGGTGAGTGCTATATTTTGGGAGGCAAAGATATATTTAGCTTTAAATATAGTTAATTGTTGAACAAGGAAGTGAAAGATCGTATTCTTGTATCATTCTTTCCCTTTGATTACAATGAATTCATAGAACAATAAAGAAAATTAGTGTGTTCACAACCAACACAGTTTACAAGACCTTCCACAAAGCATATGTAATTAGTGTAGTCAGTTGGCTCATTAGACCTTGTAATAGCAAGAAATACTTCTAGTTATCGAGTATCATAAATACACAACAAATTCATTCATCTATAGTCAACTTTTACAGAGTAATGAACATGCAAAAGGCTCAAGTACCCACAAGCTTTGTAACAAATGATAAATAAGTGAGAATAAGCAAAAAAAAAGCCAACACTCACCTAAGATTTCATGGATTAACCTAATATTTCATGAACTAACTATATGTTCATTGCATGTTGGAGTAGGTCAACTTTACAATTGTATAATTTGTGTTGCATATGGCATGTGTGTCTATCAATGTACAACTATTGCATCAAATGCTACTAAGTCCACTACTCAATTTTGTTTAAGTAAATTAGGAGAATATGACATATATTTTTGTAAATGTAATTGAACAAGTAAGTGGAAGATCATATTCTTGTACCATTTTTTCTCTTTGTTCATAATGAATTGAGTGAACAATAAAGAAAATTAGTGTGTTCACTGTCTCGAATGCCAACGAGACCTTGCTCAAAGCATATGTAATTTATTGTACCCACTTCACCCGTTAGTGCTTGTAACAACAAGGAATAAACTAAACATTTCTATAATCAATTTTTATAATCAAATTCTATAATTAAAACATTGCATCAAAGGCATCATTATAATACTAGTGATAGGGACCAATCCCAATGTCTAACAGTATATTGTTAGCAAGAAAAGTAATAATCTTTTAGATCTTTGAGCTAGGTATTCTTCCTTGTACAAGTATACAATGCATTTACTCTGTATTCATTGCTTGCACAGACATTACCCTGCCATGAAAATGAATAATAGGCCTACTCCAACCAATAGAAGAAGAGGTAAATTATAATTTTCAAAGACAAAAAAGATGTCCTTAAATCCCAACTCTAGGAAAAAGACCAAAATATTGCAAACACTTCAATTTCATTGATCAAGTGACAATTTCAAAAGCAAATTCAAAAAATGCAATAGTAAACAAGTTGTTTGCACTCACTATTTTTTTTTATAAAGTGAATGCTATTGCTTACTGACATATCCACCCAACCTAGGCAACTGGTAGAGCAGCTCAAACATAAGTCAATCAAGTTTCAACCTAATGTTTCATGTTTTAAATATATTACCTATATCTCTCTCTATTGCATACAGCAGGTAGATGTCATTCCTCTCTATACAAGCAAATAAGTGAAATAGGAATAGACTACAAAATTTGACAAATAAATTTCATTGGCCAACTAACTAGATCACAAATTAAAGTGCAATATATGCAATAGCAACTTGTACTTTAAAAACATGTACATTTCGTATTGCTAATATATTGCACACTAAAAAGTTGCAACACAAGAATTTAATCCCTATTGCCCAGCATACAAAGGAAGAAGATGTCAACTGGAAAACCAAAAATAGCAAAAAGTTTTAACACATAAAAGATAAGATATAGTAATATAGACAAAAAAAGAGAAGACCACATTGGCACAAATATTTAATGTCTAAATGCATATTGTGTTGGCTCTACCAGCAAAATGATATATATTGAAGCGAAACAAAACAACACAATCAATTTTTGCAAACATTCAGTCATTAGATCCAAATTTTACAGGCTTTGTTATTAGGGTACTGCCCATGCAATCAATCAAGCCACAGTTAATGCATTCTAGTTCTGTACACTGAAAAAGATCTTAAACAATATTGCTCTATATAGCAACAACATACCACTATTCCAATGCATCAATCAATGGACAGATTTGTTCCAAGTCTATATTCTCACATGTTCACATGTAACACTTTTTCCATTCTCACCATCCATGCACTCATTTGACATTGACAATGTGTGCAGCATAGCAAAGCATGCACAAGCATTACCATTTACACTTGTTCACAATTCACATACTACAAGCTATTCCAATTGCCCCATATCACTAGCAAAACAGATAAATAATGCTTTTCAAACACCAAAAATATGTTAATAAATGCCAAGTATATAATGTCCCCATATTTTCCTAGTTCATGAAATCTTGGGTGAGTGTTGGACTTATGAAACATGTAACAAGGGAATATAGAGCTAAAAACACACAAGTTTTTGCACAAACAGAAAACACATCAAAATTAGCACAAATAAAATTGATCGGTAGACAAGCATTAAATAAAAAGTCTATCCATGTTGGTCGCTATTACAAAGGCCAGGGAAAGAAATGGCTACAGTACATGGAATATGCTATGCAAGTCATGAACATACAACAGTTGAGGCCAAGTGGAACATGAGTACTGTAACAAACAACAATTATGAAAGGAAGACATAGATGTTCTAACGAAAGTCATTTCTACTGTGGAGGCATTCATTACATTCGTCATGTACTCATTACCTCAGTGGCCATGAGCCTAGTGGAGAAACTTGGGAAATTTTCATTTAATGTCCACATGTCTCCCAAAAATTTATTGCATTCCTTTTTCTTTTCTTTTGTGCATGTTTTAACATGTGTTTCTTTGTTTTATGTGTCTAAATGACGTTGTAACTTCCACCATTATGTATTGATTTCTTCAATATATATCATCATGTTGTCATCTACTGCATGATTTTCATTTAGCAATCAAATATTTTCAAAATATATAGTGTCCTTTCATTCTAGTAATTTAGTTTAACAAAAATGAATAATAGTCCTAGTTGAACCAATAGAATAATTGTAACAAATGACAATGAAGAGATGGGAAACTATAAAATTTGATCAAGGTCTTGATGACTATTGATCCAATAGTGGTACCATTTAGTGCATTAAACATGCATTGACTGGTCGAGTGGCTAGTGCTCTCTCGTGAAAGCTGGGACAATTTGTACACAGTGATTGAATATTTATGAAAAATATGATGCTCTCCTAATACCTAGATTCACTTTCACAAAAAACAATAATAGGCCCAGTCTAACAAATGGGGAAAATACATAAGTTGTTTATTATGTCTTAATTGCAAATGAAGCTATTGAAATAGTAAAATGTTGCTTGGATTCAACCACCCTATCTCATATGTCATTTATTGTATCCATGTGCACAATTAGGCTTAATAGCAGCAAACAATGTTCATGGTTACAGAGGATGAGGAGTACTGGTAAGAGGACTATGACTGATAGTCAAGTTGCTCTGTATAATGAATACAATTGTAACAAGTCACTATTGCAATTGTTGAATTCGATTGTCAAATAATTGCATGCTTGTTCAAAATATATTGTTTAAAATGTTTTTTAGAAGCTGCAAGCTTTTGTTTTTTTGGGAGAACTTGTTAGAATGTATATGTTTCATGTTTACAAATAACATATTGTATGCATGACAACAGTAAAGCTGACAAAATATGCATCTAATTCTTAATTTTGTCATTTGTAATTCTAATATTTTCTTGCCCAATCAAATTTAATTGGCTTGCACTAGCTCTACTGTACATTTTTGTTTAACTAATTCAGGAGAATAGAATACTATATATTTTGAGAAACATTTAATCATTGAATGAAAATTACATAATAGTTACCACTATGCTACTTGGAACCACAGTAGAAAGTGCATGATTAATGCAGTAGGTCTATTGTTGATATTCGTTTAAGAAAAATAGAAAAATAGCAAAACAACATAAATTATGCAGAATATATAACAAATGCATTGCATATCCCATGATTGCAATTGTAGACATTTTTTATTGCAAAAGTAATATGCTTTATAGCAAGAAATAGTTTCATGTTTATGAATTGAATCGCATGTCATATAATATGCCCATTTGTTTCTCTAGAAAGTCATATTCTTGAACCAGCATTCTCCTTTATCGTTCCCAGCTCTTCCAATTCATAATTGTCACACATATTGGAAGAATTTAATTTAATTGCAAACAAAACAGGAGCATGATACAGGAATTTGACCTTGCAGATAGTTATTGGAGAAGCAAGTCTAATAGCAGCAATATGGATCTTTGTCCTACACTTCAATTGCAACTAATGGTTCTTGTGACAGGTACAATTCAGAGAGATAACCAGACTATGCAACATAGAACATGCTATTGGTAAACATGTAACAAGGAAGCACACAATAAATTTCACCAAATATTGAAGAATTAAATCCAAACTCTTTCAACTTTACCGCCCAATTACTCATTTCCATTTGTAATATTTACTTGCTCAATCAAATTTGATTCTCTTGCAATGAGTCTATCGATAATCATATTCCTAGAGAATTAGTAAAATATGGAAACATTGTGTACTTGGGGCCCATGGACATATTTTTGATGTCTAAAAGCCATGATTTATCTCTTTGGCTATTGGTTGTAGCATGCATATTGTTCATGTTTGATTAAGTAAATTAGGAAAACATAACATTGTATATATTAACAAGTGTTTCATCTCTAATGCAAATTGTGTTAACTTTGGCAATTAATGCAACATCAGCACACTACATCTACTATTGGTTTTTGTTTAAAAAATTTACGACACTAGGAACAAACCATAGTTCTTCGTAAATATTTAACTAGTGGACTCCATATTCTATCATTAGAATCATGCATATCCCTGTTTGCAAAAGTAAGATGCTTCTTGTGTGAACCTAGATCCTAAACCTGCAAAAACACAATAAACAAACAACAAATTAGATTCAAATGCAAGCTAGAATGTAGATTCCTCAAGAAATCCATTTTTCAATGCTCAAAATAGGAAAAATGAAAGCAATATAATGAGAAATCAATAAGAGAGATTAAATCCTATGAAAGCAATGTAAATTCTTGATCTCTTGAGGGAATTGGTGCCAATTTGATGCGAAAATTGGCCCTTTCCCAACTCCAATGCTAGCTTTGATGATTTGATGAAGATTTTGATCCACTTTGATGAAGAGTGATGAGTGCTCCAAGATGAAAACCTGCATAACCTAGCTACAAATTCAAAATTATGGATGAAGATTGCTAAATATTTGAGCATAGTAAGTTTACTCAAATTGTGGATGATAAAAATGAAGGATGAGTTCTCTATTTATAGAATGTCAAGTTGAGGAGATGTCCAAAATAGAGCAATGTGGGACTAAATTTCATCCAATGACAAAGTGCCACTTGTCAACATGTGAGTGGATGGAGGATGTGCAAGTTTTGAAGAATGTGTCAATAAATGTATATATTTGAATTTTGAAATTGTTGAAATGACATGTAAGAGGGAAAGAAGGTGCATGGAATACCACTTGGCTCAAGGCAAAAGGACTATGTAGGTGGAGTAAATGCCTTGTTGGAAGGACAAAGTCCACTTGGATTTTGAATTCAAACTTGAGGAATATTCCTTGAAAGATGCCTTGTTGAAGAAAATAGAGATTTAATAAATCAAATAACTCTATTTTCATGTGCAAGTGGCAAAAGATGGAGGATGGGACATGAGAAGAGATTAAATTAATCAAGGTTAATTAATTTAATGAAGGGATTAAATGATGTGACCTATTTGACTTAAATTTATGGATTGATTTAAATCAAATATGAGAAGAATATGATAAAAGATTAATTAAATAAGGACTTTTTTATTTATTTAATTAAAAGATATTATGTTAGATTAAACTAAATAAGGTTTTAATTTATTTAATTTAATAGGTAGACTTTAGAGATTTAATCAAATAAAATTAATTATTTAATTAAATAGAGATAATTAGATCAGATTGGTTAATTTAATTATCAAGAAAGGATGACTTAATTAGATAACTGATTTATTTAATTAAGAGAGGAATATTAATGAATTTAATCAAATAAAGGAATTTGATTAAATGGTTAGACCAAAGGATGATTCAGGATGAAGCGATGTTAGTGGTTAGGATCAGATGTCCAATGTTCATCAGTACATTTTACGTGTCTACATTTTCCCCTCTTTGAAGTAATGCACTCGTTGCGTTGATTCAAAGAATAAATGGTCTCGATCAAAGCCAAAAAAAATCATTTTCAAAATATTGCCCCACTGCTTCCCAGTGAGAGAAAACATGCCGCTATACTACCCCCTTGAGAGATTGGACAAAAATTTTGATTTTTGGGTGATCTGGCAAAAAAAGATGACAAGGTGCCTGACAGGTCCAGAAAGGCTCCAGGAGGCCAAAAACATGTGTCTAAACACAATAAAACGATGTAAAACAAGCTTCAACCGGACAAAAATAGGTTCAAGAATTCAAAACCCTAGCAGGATAGTCAAATAGGGTCAAAAAACCCTAATTTTCAGGCTTAAAAAGGCTCTGAGGGGTCACTTTCAATTCATTTTCACACAGCCTTCTAACAAATCTGCGATTTGAGCTCTGACATTCTGACAAGATGGCGCAACGATAGCTCCCGATGCACATTTCTGACCGAGTCTGGACATACCAGCGACCTCCCGGCATTGGGGCACCAGTAAGTGATCCTTACTTAAGCTT
This sequence comes from Sequoia sempervirens, assembly GCA_007258455.2. Taxonomy (NCBI): domain Eukaryota; kingdom Viridiplantae; phylum Streptophyta; class Pinopsida; order Cupressales; family Cupressaceae; genus Sequoia; species Sequoia sempervirens. The sequence continues at coordinate 84,336 of VDFB02019142.1, read as the reverse complement.
TGTTTTTCATTTTTCGCTTTCATTTAATGCTTTTAAACTTAGTTCCTTCATAGTGGAGCTATATAGCGCCGCTCAAAAAACAAACTACACCGCTCGGTAGGTCAAACTGACCCACCATCGTTAAAGTGCACCGCGGCAATGGAGTTTGGAGTTTGGAAACAAACTCCAAACTCTAACACCTATGTTACCTTTAGTGGGGGTACTTCAAAGTCCGACGCGACGGTGGACTTTTGGACTAGGGTTTTTGCAAACTGTGCCGCTTTTTAGAAAAGTGCACCATGGTGATGCACTTTCAAAGTTTATCACTTCAGCGTCGTAGTTTGAAATTCAAACTGCGACGCCTTCATAGGTAGTGACGCTGGGGTGGCTTTTTGGACGTTCTAAATGAAATTTCCCAAAAGTTTTAACATGGTAACCTTTCCTAATGCAGGACGCGGCAAGGGAGCTCTATTCTCAGGAGCACAGATCATGGGAGATTTTCGGTTACCTATGAGACCTTAGCGACAGGGAGCAGGATCGGCTGTGAGACATGGGATTATGGTACATTACATATGCAGTGCCCATGCGTACCCACCTTGGGATGATGTAAGCACTTGCTGAGAGATGGCACAGTGAGACCTCATCCTTCCACCTTCCTACTGGCGAGGCTACCATCACCCTAGAGGGCGTGTGGCAGATCCTTAGGTTGCTAATACATGGGCGGTGTGTTATTCATGGCATGAAGTTGGATAGGATGCCTGTCATACAGTCCTTGCTATGGAGGATGTTATCTACTGCGAGGGTCAGATAGAGTTAGAGCGTCATAGGGCCCTAACCTCTCCCTTCCGCTTGGTGGTTATGGTGATTATTTCAGGTCTTGTTGCCCCGAATTGATGAGGTCGATACTTCAATCCCGGCTAGGGGCTCTGCTGGGAGTGGATGGTGATGGGTGATAGGCTAGTTCATTTTTCTTGGGGGCTTGTTCTTCTAGCTTCGCTCTACAAGGACTTACACGAGTACGTCTACCTCAACGATAGAGCACTCAGAGTAGGTGTTACACTTCTCCACATGTGGGTGTGGGAGCACATCATCATTCTTCGGTCGTGAGTCATTGCAGTGTCAATGGCACCTGATGATCCCCTAGTATGGCATTACAGGGGTGGTGTGTCCTTTACACACATAGGTGAGTATGGGATTCCTCACTAGAGGAGGGTCTTGGATGAGATGCGGGTTTTTACATGGCACCCATACCTTGTTCGCCCTGGATGGGCTGACGATGCACAACATATCTTCTTTGCCCATCAGGACCGCTTTATGCAGGGGTGGGAGCATACGATGGTGGAGAGATACCTACTTGGGCGCGTTCAACATCAGTTCGGTGAGGCACAGAACCAACCAAATGATGACTATGTGGCCATATTTTTCCGCATTGTATTATAGAGTTCGTGGGGGTGATACATTCTTGCCTCTAAGGCAGTAGATAACTTCAGACAATTGGTGGCCTAGCCGTGGGTATATGATCAGGGACCCACAGATCCATGTGTGACACAAGCCTACAGAGATTGGTTTCAGCCACCCTTGCGGTTAACAGTTCCAGGAGCACCCTCTGCTCAGTGGAGATTGAGGGGTAGAGGGGGAGGACGAGGACAGAGAGATGGTGAGCTACAAGATTGACCGGTCAGGGTTCCAGTTCAGCCGGTCCAGGTTGATGTTCATATGTAGGACCAAGAGCAGGTGCCAGCCAGGCAGCAGAATCAGGCATATGCACCACCATGAGCTAAGGGTGAGGGTTAGCCTCACGTGCAGCCCACACGAGGATAGCCAACAGGGTAGCTAGATCCCCGAGATGCACTGATTGCACAGCTACAGGCTCAGGTTCAAACCTTGACGGCGGAGAGGGATCAGGCCAGGGCCAGGAGAGACTAGGACATTTTGCAGAGGCAGGCTGCAAAGCTCCAGGGGGGCGCAGAGATGGGTCGAAGATAGTAGTTGGAGAGCATGGTAGCCTCCTCTTAGAGCATAGTGTCCCTTTGTTCTTATAGGGAGGTCGTCCAGGAGGCAGACTATTATCGCATGCATTATCATCAGTCTGTACCCAGAGCAGAGCGGGCCCCAGATTGCTCATAACGGACCAGCCACAGACCAATAGAGGATCATGGTGATAGAGGCGAGGGCAGCAAATAGGAGGGTTAGGCTTCATTTTGATCGAGACATCATTTTTCATGACAGATGGGCTCATTTTTTATAGCCCTTTGGGCCTTTTTGTACTTATTGACACATATGTATAGTGATCTGATTATTTTGTACTATGACAATTACCCAATGATGATATATATGAGATGATGATGTTGATATGATGTGATGTGTATATTTATTTATGCATTTATGGATGGTTCTATTTCTATATGATGTGCAATAATGTTATTTATGATATGTATATATGGATGCATTTCTTTCTGATGATGATGGTTATGTGACTAATGCAAAAATGGATCTATATGATATGTGATGTGAATGGATGATGATGTACGTTTATAATCTATATGATGATCTATGTATGTTGATGAAAATGATATTATGTGTGATGTGAAATGGATGATTTAATATGCAAAATGATATGGAGATGATTTATGGTGCATACGTGAAATGATATGTGAATCCTAATTATAAATGCTTTTATAAAATGATTATGAATGGATGTATGCTTTTAATGTAATAAATTTTTATGTTCCTATTATACTTTGAATGTTTATAATGGTATGAAATGTTTTATAAAATGAAATGTTAAAATGATTGCGATGTGGTTATTTATGAGATGTTCTATATGATATGGATAATTGATGGACGATATGTATGTTTTTATGATTATGTATGATGCAATGTGAATGCAATGGTCGTGTTTTATATGATATGTATCGATGGTGTAAATTAGATGGTTTTAAGATGCTTAGAATAACAAATATATATTATCCTAAACATGTTAAATGATTGTGAGATGTATATGATGCATTTATTGTGATGTGATGTAATATATGAAATGATATGTTAATGCAAACTGGTATGATGATGCTTTATGTTATGCAAGATGAATGTAATGTGAGAGATGACTTTATGATTTTTATGTGAATGTGAATATGTATGCTTATAATGCAATGGATTATCTATAATGCTCATGTACCTATTATGTTTGATTATAAAGTAGATGGTAATATGAAATGATTTATGAAATGTTTATGCAAATGAATGTTATGTGATGGTTTATGTGATGAATGCAATGTGATGGAAAAAATGGATGTAATGTGATGAAAAATGGATGTGCTTATTTATGAAAAATGCTTATAATAACATATTTATATGGTGATGAAGATGCAATGCATATGTTTCCTATATGATATGTTTATGCAATATGCTATTGATTTGTGGATGCAGGATCGATGATGATGATGATGACAACTAACTGTCATAGTACCTTATTAGTATGAAGAGCCAGAAGGGATGAAAGAAGAGGAGTCATTTCAACAAGACATAAGGTGATGAATATGCAAATGATGACGACTACTTGCCGAGGAGTTAGGATTTTCAAAGGGCCAATTTCCTTATGTTTGATAACACACATGGTACGATGCATCAAGGTATAGAGAACCAGGATGGTGTTGTACCTAGTGTGATGGACCTTGACTTGAAAAATAGATAGGAGTATTCTTGTTCACATCTGACATACAAAAACCTTGCTAGGATGCGCTTTAGAAGTTTCAAACATCTCAGACCAAAACATGGAAAGGTATAACCTATCAATGCAATGGTCAACAAGCTGTCCAAAACATCCTCCATACATATCTATAAAGCAAGTATTCACCAAGTTAAATTATAAGAACGTCCAACAAGCACATCAGAAAAAAGATAATGATCATTGCCCCATTCCTATTTCTCTAAATCCTTTGTTCGGATATCATCGAGAGGTCCTTGGAATGAGCGCAATAAGATAAGTCAAAAGACAAAGATAAAGTAAACAAACAAGTTGATGTTCTTCAATACCGCTAACCAAAATGGGATGTGTTTTCAAGGATAAGAATCAAAACTATTGCCAAAAGATAATGCCCATTGTAGGAAGGATACATCCTAGGACATGTTAGTGGATGGCTACATGTCATTTCATTTATCCAAAGTGTTCGTTCTGATAAATAATGCCCATTGTAGGAAGGATACATCCTAAGACATGATGTTATCAGATGATTGATATGGGACTGATTAGATGATGGGGTATTGACACAAAGAGTTGACCAACTTGTTTACGTACTGACTTAAACCTGAGACTTGACGTTTTGAGTTTTCACTTTTAACCTGCTAGACCTATTTCCAATTTTTTCACCAAAGGTTCAGGATGATGGTCGTTTATTATGAGTGATATTATTGCGGGTGAAATCGAGATGAGACAAATGGATTTTTTCAAATATTTGGATTTTTTTTTGGAGTTTTGAAATGTTTTGATGCTGTTTTTTGGTATTTTTTGAGATTTTTAAATGCTTTTATTTTCAAATTTTCTATGTTTTTGGGGTTTTTTGAGATTTTGACCAAGAGACTAACCTAAGGACCTATCCTACGAGCCTCAGAGGTTGATCAATAGATTAGCCTTGCCTACATTCTACATGCAAAGACCACGTAGTTCGACTAACGACATGACCGATTTACAGATGAAGATATACATGATGAGATGTTAGTTTTTTATGACAGACTTCTAAAGGACTGACCTAAGTGTCTCGGGGGATAATCAAAGATCAACCTTGCCTATGTTCAAGACTCAGAGACCCGTAGTTCGACAAGACGACTTTGTTTTTGACTTTTTGACTTTTTGACCTGTTTTGGGATTTTGATATGTTTTGAATGTTTTTGGATTTTTGGTGATTTTTTGATGTTTTTGGATTTTCTGATTTTCTGATGTTTTTGGATTTTCTGATGTTTTGATGTTTTTGGATTTTCTAAGATTTTGGGACTTCAAGAATATACACGAATCTGATCTGATGAGAACATGCCCCCAACATGATGCAATAGACTACTTCGATAAAGGCGGGACAAACTAACCTTGAGGATGGGTCGAGTAGTACTAAGAGGGATCATGATACAAACATAGGACCAAGCTATGGTGCAAATGCAAGTGGATGAGTGATGGATGAAGATTTGAATGCAATGGATGATGGAAACATAATGGATGGATGATGCAGACCAAGCCATGAAGATCCTAGTGGATGGAAAGTGCTTATTTACACAAGGTGCCTGTTTGCCAGGTTTTCACCAAGATACTTGTCCAAAGTGCCACCGAAGTGGTTTTCACCAGAGGACAATTTTTCTCTTTACTATTTTTGATCCTTTTTCTAATTTTTTTTGGATTTTTTGCTTTTTTTATTTTTTTGTTGTCACCAAGACGCCTGTTTGCCAGGTTTTTGCCAAGGTAACCATTTTTTCAGGACATTTTCTGATTTTTTGGTTCTATACCTTGAAAGATTAGCCATAATTTTTTTTGAGATGAGAGTTGTTCATGGGCTCTTGCAGAGGTTCCCCTTCGAGTGTTGATAATTGATATGCCCCTAACTTATAGCTTGTTGTGATAACAAATGGTCCCAACCAATTGGTTTCAAATTTTCCTTTGTTGTTTGGATTTGGTACATTCTTCTGATTCTCCTTTAGTACCAGTTCTCTGACTTGGAAAGTCCTACTTCTGATTTTCTTGTTATAGCTCCTCTTGAGTCTGTTCTAATAGACTTGCAAATGATTTAAATCATCTATACGCCACTCATCCAATAGCTCTAGCTCATTCAGTCTTGATACTCGATACTCTTCATCTGTGATGAGGTTTTGCAGTGATATTCTTAGTGACGGGAGCTCGATCTCAATGGGGGGTACTGCTTCTGATTCATAGACCAGGGAGAAGGGGGTGGTGTCGATGGGTGTGCAAATGCTGGTTCAGTAGGCCCAAAGGGTAGGATTGAGCTATAGATGCCAGTCACGACCTGCGTCATTGACTGTTTTCTTGAGGATCTTTAAAATGGTTTTATTTGTGGCTTTTGCTTGGCCATTATCTTGGGGATAGTATGGGGTGGAGAAGCGATGTTGGATTTTTAATTTTTCACACAAGTTGCGAACATCCTGATTCTTAAATGGTGTCCCATTATCTAAGATAATGGCTTGTGGGACACCGTAGTAGAAAATGAGGTAGTTCAGAATGAAATTTGAGATCTGCTTCCCGGTTATATATGTCATGGGTATGGCTTCCACCCACTTGGTAAAGTACTCAGTGGTTGTTATGATGAATATGTGGCCATTAGATGAAGTGGGAGTGATTTTTCTAATGAGATCTAGTCCCTACTGCAAAAAAGGCCATGGTGTGATGATGGGATGAAGTTCTTGAGCTAGAGCATGGATGAGGTCCCCATGCTGCTAACATTGTAGACACCTTTTGACATAGTCACGTTCCTCTCTTTCCATTATAGGCCAATAATACCCCATCCTCAACAATTCTTGGCTAGGGTCATTCCACTCGAGTGTGAACCACATATGTCATTATGTACTTCAGTTAAAGCGGTCAATGCCTCCTCAACATTTAAATAGTGTAATAAGGTTCCTTCTATGCTCCTACGATATAGGGTATCTCCTAGGATGACGAATCGGGATGCCTTTTTGAAAAAGGTTCATTTTAAGGTTAAAGGTAAGTCAGCAGGTATGACACCTATTCAGAGGTAGGTATAAATGTCATGGTACCAGGGATCACTGAGACCAACGATTTCACACACAAATTTTGATTATGGTACCTCAAATGCGGGCATGAGAAGCTGCTCTACCAAGAATTCATGTTTTAGAACGTTGCGAGGGATGTCCAGTAGGGATCCAATCAATGCCAAGGCGTCTACTGCTTTGTTCTTTTCTCTAGGAATCTACTCAAATGTGATCTCGATAAAGGATTCCTTGAGAGTCTCCACTAGTTTCTTTTATGGAGTGAGCTTATCATCCTTAGTTTGGTACTCACCGTTCACTTGGTTTATTATCAACTGAAAGTCTCCATATACCCTAAGGGCCACAATGCATCACTACACTACTATTATGAGACCTATGGTTAAAGCCTCGTATTCTGCAATGTTATTAGTGCAGGGGAATGCCAATTTATAGGACCTTGGTATGCAGTCCCCTTGTGGGGTGATAAAGAAGACACCAGCTCCTGATCCATGTTGTGTATATGAGCCATCAAAGTAAATTTTCAAATGGTCAGCTATGTTGAGATTGAAGATGGATTCGTCTAGAAACTCTAAGATGAGAGGATTCTCTAAATAGATTAGTGCTTCTGCAAGCTGATCTGCAATAACTTGGCCTTTAATTTTTTTTCGCTCCACGTATTCAATATCATACTCTAATAGTATCATGACCCATTTAGCCATCCTTCCAGTGAGCATTGCCTTTAAGAGTAGGTACTTGAGAGGGTCGATTTTGGCGATGAGTTTTATTTTGTGTGCCAGCATGTAATGTCTAAATTTCTGTGAAGCGAACACTACTGCTAAACATGCTTTTTCGATGAATGAGTAATTTAACTCGTGCCCAACCATTGTCCTACTAATATAATATATGGCCCTTTATGTCTCGTTTCGTCGTGCTGAGCTAGAAGAGCTCCAAGGGCTACTATTGTTCCTGACACATAGAGAATTAATGGCTTTCTTGGGATTGGTGGCATTAGGACTGGTGGTGTAAGTAGATATTATTTGATCTTATTGAAGGCTTCTTCACACTTGTTATCCCATTTGTACGCTACTTCCTTGTGAAATAGGTAAGAGTATGGATTTTGTTTATCTACTAGCTATGATATGAACCTTCAGATGGACTGAAGCCTGCCTTGGAGACCTCTTAATTGTTTCAATATTTTGGGTGCCTCCATCTCAAGGATTGCTTTTACTTTTGTTGGATCTACCTCAATACCTCTCATTGACACTATGTATCCTAGCAAATTTCCTGATTGTACGCCAAAGACTCACTTCTTTGGATTTAATCAGACCTTGTATTCCTCAAACTTGTCAAAAATGGCACTTAAGGTTGCTATGTGATCCTTCCTCTTTCTAGATTTGGCTAGTATGTCATCGACATAATCTTCGATAGTTTTATGGATCATGTCATGGAAGATTAACGTCATGGCCCTTTGGTATGTTACTCCTGCATTCTTCAAGCCAAATGGCATCATATTCCATCAATAAGTCCCCCATGGACAAGTGAAGGTCATTTTGTGTTGGTCTTCTTTAGCTATCATTATTTGGTTGTATCCTGAGAAACCATCCATCAAGGAAAGCATTTCGTGTCCCGCCATCATTTCTACAATCATGTCAATGTTGGGCAATGGGAAATCATCTTTTGGACATGCCTTGTTTAAGCCCATGAAGTCTGTGTATATTCTGATGCCTCCATCGGGTTTTGAGATAGGCACTAGGTTTAACACCCATTCTGGATAATCTATCAATCAAATGAGTCTTGCATCTAACAACTTCTTTAGTTCCATTTTGACTAGCAAGGCGATATAAGGGTGCATTTTCCTGAGCTTTTGTCTAATGGGCTTTGCTTAAGGATATACTGCTAGATGATGAACTATAATTTTTAGATCGAGCCCTAGCATGTCTGCATAGCTCCATGCAAAGTTAACTTGTCTTTCCCTCAAGAAGGCTACTAAGAGCTCTTGTTCCTCTTATAGTAATTATTTCACATAGAATGTGATGTGCGAGGTCTCCTTTGTTCCTAGATTAACTGGATTGCACTTTTCTGCTAGGACTGCTGATTTTTTCTGATGAAGAGATCTAAAAGGAAGATTGAATCCCCCATCCTCAGGTGCCTCAGAGAGGTTTTCACCATTGGATGCATCCTTTCTTTTTACTTTTTTCATGTCAGAGAGTGCCACAGTGTGGTTTTCACTTAAGGACTTAGATATTATTCTTAATTTCTCACTTTTGCGACTAAGGGATTCAATTGTTTCCCCATAGTACGCATTTGTATCTAGCTCAACGATGAATCCTGATTTGTGATCCCCACATGGAATGTTATCCCGTAGTCCCATGAATTCTAAGAGTGCCTCATCATTTTCGAATGTGTCAAGAACTAGTGGTCCGCGTTGGTCATAATCGATGAGTTGGGGGTAAACTGGGCGGATTTCATGATTTTGATGTTCTGACTCAAAGGATAAGGTGCTAATCATGAAAAGGGTGGTATCCTCGAAGAGCCTAGGTAGGTTGGTTATAGGATCCTCGTCATCACTACTACTACAAATGTCAATTATGTCAAATGTGAAGTTGTCTATGACTCGACCTGTAGATACAGGTAAGCAAAGTTTGGCTATGGATAGCTGAGGAGGATTATTAACCTTTCTAATTGGACGACTTTGGCCATGTATGGTTATACTCAGAGGGGTACATCCAAGGCCAAGATTTCCCATTCATGTCTCTAGAATGATACGTATTATAAGCTCGTTGTCATTTTTCCCAAGTCTCTAGTTTTTATCATAGCCCATTGCGAGCATCATTTGCAGACCTTTGCTTCTATCATCCATTGGTAGATTGGTTGTTGGTCTATTATCTTGGTATAGGAGATGAGATGGGTCCTCCTCTATGACTTCTTGGCTGAGGTCTCCCCAACTTTTGAAGTTGGGATATTCTTCAGGGGATGTTTGAGATTTGGAAGCTTCATTTGATTGCAAACGTCCTCGTGATCTAGGAGATTGTGGTAACTCTCCTACCACAAAAGCATTTTTGGGAATTGTGTAGTTTCTGCAACCATTATCCTGGATGATGAGTTTGATATTAGAGATGGTGGGAATGGCAGGAGTAGCGGGTGTCTCTATCACAAAATTGGATGCGAGAGTGGCTGGATCAATGTACGGTGTTGATGGGCCTTCATCATTTTTAGGAACTTGAGGGATACTGTAGTATTTTTCCTAAAGGTTCTTGCAATAGGAGAATGGTTCAGGATCTCCATGGATGGTGACCTCTTGTCCTTCATATGTGAATTTGACACACTGATGGAAAGTTGATGCTACCACTTGCATTGCATGGATCCATGGACATCCTAGGAGAATGTTATAAGGCAAGTCGAGGTCCAGGACCTGACAGGTGGTTTCCATGATAGTTGGCCCTACTTGGATAGGGATTTTGATTGTGCCTTGGGACACTCTTTCCTGATCATCATATGCTTTGATTGTAATACCCTTTCCTTTGTCGATGGAATCCTCTGATATTTTTAATTGTTTAATGAACTTGAGGGAACAAATGTTCAAGCCTGCACCTCCATCCACGAAGACTCACTTGACTTTACTTTTCTTCACTAGGACCTCTAAATGGAGTGCACAATTATGAGATGGTTGAGCAGGAAAATCTTGATCGAAGAACGTAAGGAGGTTTGGAGTGATGATGTTTTCGACCATAGCTTGGAATTGTTCTGCATCAAGATCTGTTGGGACAGTGGATGAAACCAATGCTTCCTCAAGGATTTTCTTGTGGGCGGATGAGATTTTTAATAACTCCATGATGGAGATTTGTGTTGGCATTCTTTTTAGTTGATCAAGGACATTGTAACCATTGGGAATGGATCTTGAATTGGATATGAAAGTTTTGTTTGGTTGGGATGATCCTGTGATAGTAACTTTTTCGCCTCTTGTGGTGACTCAACAATCGGCTTGAGCTCCTTTGATAGTGATTATTGTGCAGTATTCATCTAGGAAGGGGATAACAGTTTCATACCCATGATTCACATTTTTGAAGGTTCCTTTCCCCTTATCAGTGTTATTCTTCGCTTTATTGTTATGGTTAGGCATCAGATTCGTGTATATTTTGAGGTTTTGGTTTCCTATTGGTTGTTCCACATTTATGATCCTTTGATCAATAAGGTCTTGGACTATGTTCTTTAGTCTCATGCAGCTGTTCATGGTGTGCCCTTTGATTTTTTGGAAATCAAAAAGTTGATTTTCGTTGTACCAAGGAGGTTTAACATATGGTTCTTAGTAGTTCTCATAGGTGGGAATCTTGATGAGGTTTTCGTTTAGTAATTTCTTCATGATGACTTCGAGTGGTTCCCCGAGAGCAGTGTATTTCCATTTGGTGAAGTTCTTGTTTCGTTGGGGAGGTCCTCTTTGGTCATTGACATTATTGATTGCTTGGTTATTTGGTTGTTTTGTTGTTTTGTTTGCTTGATGATGGTTTTGGATTTGTTGTTGAGGTGCGGGTGTGTTTTGCCGAGGTGCACTGATGACAACTTTGGCATCGATGACACCATCGTTGGTAATATTTTTGTTTCTTGCCCATGTGTGAGGTTTTTCATTGTAATTGGTGGGTGGGCGATTATTCTGTTGTTCAAGATATGAATTTGATCCTCCAGGTTGTGTCATAAGGGCTCATTATATGTTGAGCGCCTTGGAAATCAACTAGTCATACGTGCTGATCCCTTGGACCTTGAGATGGAATTGCAAGAGGCCGTCAAGGTTGGATATGATAGTGTACACTTGTTGTTCCTCGGGCATGACCCATTTGCTCCAATTGGCCTTGGATCGCCATCGTTGTAAGAATGAAGCAAATGATTCATTCTTACCTTGTTTCAGAGCCGATAATTCTTCAAGACTAACATCCATGGCGATATTGCATGTGTAGTTTTTGATGAATGCATCTATGATTTCTTGGAATGTCTTGATGCCTATAGGTAGGTGAGAAAACCATTCCATAGCGTGGCCAGCCAAACTCCTAGAAAATAGCCGCATCAGATAGGTATCATCATACGCGACTTCCATACAATGAACCTGGAATTCCCTAATGTGATCTTCAGGGTTTCCCATCCCATGGTACTTGTCAAACTTGGGGATATCAAATCCCTTCGTGAATGGTCTCATCAGAAGGCTCCTGTTGAATGGATAAGGACACAAGTTACTAGATGTTCTTGTGGTTCGCCTTGATTGAAGGTCAAGCACTTGTTGTGAGAGCAACTTGATTTGTGTTGTCACATCATTTTGTTGATCAGGAGGTGGGATGAAAGTGTTCTGAGGTGGTTCGCTGGTGGGTGTGATGGGTGGATTGGTTGGTGGTATTTGCACATTTTGTTGAGCCATGTATGCTTGCACTTGTTGCTATATGAACAATGCTTGTTGTTGGTCTTGTTGTTGTTGCGCTAGGATTGCCTATTGATGAGCCTATTGTTGTGCTTATTGTTGGGCTACTAATTGGGTTGCTTCTTGCTGCTCTTAGTATTGTTTTATTTCTTGTTGATATGCTTGTAGTTGTGCTGCTTGTTTTTGTGCAAGATATTGTGCTTGTGCTTGTGCTTGTCATGCTTGATATTGGGCGTGCGCCTGAGCTTGAGCTTGTGCTTGGGATTTTTTCGCTTGTTGTTGTTGCAATAAGATTTGGGATTGAGTAGCCTTTTTTGCTTGTAATGTGGCTTGGGTTGCTTAGGAAGCTTGAGCGGCTTGCTGAGCAGCTAGATGCGCGACTTGTTGAGTAGCTAGTTGCGCGGATTTTTTCTTTTGTACTTGCAAGAATGCCTTTTGATAAGTAGCTTGTTGAGTGGCTTGCAACACCATACTGTATTGGTTTGATATATTGGAGCTTGGTGGTGGTGGTGGTGGATTCAGAATGGTGCTTGTGGTGGTGGTGAGAGGCGCTATCGTGTTGGTGATTAGGGTTTGGTTGTGGATGGTGTGATCGATGTGGTTGGTCCTTGAGAGACCATGTTTTGAGATGTTAGGGGGGTTGATGATGTTGTGATCACTTGTGTAATTGTCATCTGTTGTTGCGATGTTGATGACAAGTTTTGAGAGTTTCGCATGATGTTTTGATTGATGTTCAGGATGTTGGTTTGATTTTGATTGATATTTGGTAAAGGTGGAAGCCCCAAGCCAAGTAGTGGTGTGGATAGTGGTGGTAATGGAAAAAGAGGTAAAAATGTGAGGGATGTGATCTCTTGAGAAAATGGCATAGTGTTGAAAATGCCCCCTAGTCCAAATATATCACCTTCTCCTTGTGAAGTTATGGGGGGAAAGGTTTGGGGTGTTGTGTGAAAGGATGATGACGATGGATCATTGGGATCATGGAAAGTGAGAGGGGTATATTTATGTAATGGATTTTGGGGTATGTTTTGTTCCAAAATGGTGTTTGCATCCAAGTCTTGATTATTGACAAGGGGGTGTGTTTGAATGGCATTAAGAAATGCACTTCCCTTATTAACATTAGGTTGATTTGGAGCAAAAGATGTGATTTGCGGGATGTTTTGAGTGATGCTTTAGGATTGGGGGTGTAGATGAGATGGGGAGTGTGGATGAAATTGGAGGCATGAACTCTAAAGATGGTTCTACTATAGAGCTCACGTTGAAATCATAAGGTAGTTTGGCCCTTGTTTTGCTAGTTCAAGCATGTATAGTGAAGGGTTGAGCCTCATCATGATATTGATAATCTTATGGTTCTTCGGATTTTGGATCATTTCAGTGATTTTCTCATGTGACATCCCAAAAGGTAAGGTCTTCTTCTTGGCTTTCCTCTTGTGGATTTTGTGAGGATAAGAGAAAGTTAGTCAAAGGATTGCTTGATTCAACGGGATTCATTTCAAAGTTCATTTGACTTAGGTCACTTGAAGTGGGTGTTTCTTTGTTGGCTTCCATGTTCTTCTTGTGTTGAGATCTAGTCTGCACCATAAAATAGGGATCAATTTTGAAGAATATAGGAGATGAATCTCTAATTCTTTGGATTGATCTAACTTTAGGCACAAAAGGGAAAATTTTAGGATGATTTAAGGGTCAAAGGGTGATATGATATGGATGTAAGATGGATGTTTGATGGATGATTGGAACTCTTTGAGAAAATCTTGAAGGGTATGTTAAACTTTAGGACTTGATTTAGGATTGATTTATTTTGGATTCGGATTTTGGTGAACTCATTAACTCTAAGAGGTTGGATGTTGTCCTAGAGTTAAATCATTCACAAGATGATAATTTTTCTAGGTGTGAGAAGAAGGATTCATCTAAACACTCCTATCCAAACAAGATGATTTTGATAATGAACTCCTAAATCCCAAGATGTTGGATGTTATCAAGGGATGAATTTGTTCACAAGTTTTGATAATTTGATCAAATATGTGGAGAAGGATGCATCTACACACATTCAATCAAACAAGGTGATTTTTGGATTGATTTCAAATGATTTTCCCAAAGTTTAACATGAAGAATTTTTCCAAGACTTTCGAAGAGTTGATGATGAGATGATTTTGGTTTGGATGTTCAAAGACAAATGAGGGTTTGATTTTGATCCTAGGATGTACCTAAAAAGATGCTTTGTTTACTATACCTCATTATTGAAGAACATACGATACTTCTAAAGACCTCTATAACTAAGAAGTGGTTCAAATTGAGCATGCATTTCTGGATTGTTCAAAGGAATGAGTCTATAAAACCTTGTGAGTTTTTTGCTTATTTTGATATGTTACTTTTGATTGCACTTCCTATTGTATTTCTTGATAACCTTTCGAGTGTGACTCCTAAATTTTAAACTTTGACTCAAGGAATTTCGTTTTGGGATTTTGACTTTCTTCGAAATCATGAGGTTTCAACACATGTGACAGCCAATTTTGTTATCTTTGCTTAGTGACTTTGTTTTACCACAAACACTTCTTTTGATTAGGTTTTCAAACTAGATGTCCAATGTCTTAATTTCTTTGAATCTCACAAAGTATGTTATGTGGAAATTTGATGAATTCAAGGCAAGGGTTACCTATTGTTTAACTTTAGTAGGAAAATTGAGATGTAAATCCAAGTGTTTAGAAACCTCTAAGGATGTGAATCCCAAAGGCAAGCAATAACACATGAATTTGGTCAATTGTATTTGCCTCCTAAAGGGTTTGAAATTTTGATGATGATGTTAAGTGTTTGTTTCCAAATGTTTTTGAATAAGCAAGGAATTTTGTAACCAAGAGCAATTACAACCTTATGGCTATGAAAGACAATATTTGTTGAGTCCCCACTTGGACAAGTCCAGCTATGCTTATCTTTAGCGAATGGTTAGATGCTTGACTCCATTGGCTTCCCTCCATGACATTCACTTATACAGGGTAGCCAAGCATCAACACCCATGAAACTCCCATGGAATGCTTTCCATTTCTACTAAAGATCATAAAAGTGTGGGGCGGCTTCAGAACAACCATTCTTGCACCAACAAATAGTTCAAGGATTTTGGCAATTCTAAAACAAGGGTTGTAATTCGAACTTTTCGTTCGTAGGAGTTGACCTAATGTGGCAAGAGACCATTGTTTCCCTTCTCGTTAGAGTCAACTGCGTGATATTGGTGTTTATTCCAATACCCACATTTATATCCCGTCTAGAAATACTCTCGAGTTCAGAGTGTTACCGATTGAGTCATTCCCTTGGGTGAGTACTTTTTCCCCAAGGCAGGCCCTCTAAGATAAACAATAGCAAGTAAATGTATTCATAGTTCAATCAACCTTCGTTTAGAAACAAATGGAGAACACATGCAATAGATTTACTCACACTCACACAATTTGTTCAATTTTAAACCCAAATTGAAGTGTGTATGGGAAATTATTTACGCAACTTAATGTCACCAAAAGCCTTTTGATTGTCAAGATTGTTGGTATGTGGCGACTGATCATGCTATATTGTATAGCCCATGGTATACTGTACACCCTGGCCCCCCGTCCTCGCCGGGGTCCGGAGTCGGGCTGGGCCCCGAAAAGTGGGGGTTCGGGGACGGCAGCCCCCGAGAAAAATTTTCTTCCTACTTTTTCGCATGATCACCGAAAAAGGGAAAAATTAATGAAAAAGGAAAAATCCGATTTTGTAGAACCCAAAAATCTGGAAGCTTCTAAGCTTGGTAAAAAGGGGGTTCGGATGGGTATTTCAGTATGATGAAAAACACGATTATTCGCAAGATTGTAATAGGTTTTACACTGGATAATAAAAGTGTTGGATGGCTGCGGTTTGGTGGATGTAGCCCGGATTGGGTGAACCACGTTAAATCTTTGTGTTATGATTTATTTTGTGTATGTTTTAGTTTCTCTATTTTTGTTGATTAAATCTGCATTTAATTGTTAGATCTGCCATCTCTAACCCTAACAAAGATCGCCGTGAAGTGTGAGGGAAGCGCATACGTCTTTTAATGATATTACTTTGTGTACGTAATTGCAAAAAAATGCAAACACTTGTTTATTTTAAATCCTCAAAGCAAAAGTGAATTCGTTTTAAGGCACCAAAGTAAGTGTGACAATTTTCCTTGTTCAATTTTTTAATCCCAAAACAAAATTTAGTAAATTTGAGTCCTAAAGTTCTTTTTAAGCCTTTTTGTAACAAGAATTCAAAAGATTCTTTTTAAATCCCAAAACAAAATTAGTAAGTCCTAAGCATAAGAGACAACAAGTTTTTTCTTAAGAGGAATAGTGACTCCTCTAAGAGTGTTAAACAAACACTAGAGTGTTTAAAAACACTTGTTTTTGTGAAATGACACCATTATACTTCTTTTCCTTTTCATCTTTGATCGATTGAACCTATAAGAAAATCAGTTATATTTTTCAAAAACAGAGGTCCAAAAGGCAGTAAATAGACAAAAGAACCATAATTTGGAAAAAAAGCACATGCTTCAAATAAAATTTCACTTCATACTCCCCTCCAGTGATGCAATCCATGAAGGCGTCGCAGTTTGATTTCCCCAAAGGTGCTATATAGCACCACTTTCCAATCAGCGTCGCTCTGCAACTAGACTAGTGAGCATGAATGCCTCGCCCTTTTGGCCAGCAGTGCAGTTTATATTTTTGAAAGATTCCCACGGGTTTGATTAGTTCAGTGGTGTAATTTAGAATTCAAAATTTTGGGCGGGAAGACAAGAGCGTCGCAGTTTGGAGTTTCGATGATTCCATATAGCGACGTTGGAGAACCAGCAGTGCTGAATAGCGACGTTGAGCTTCCAACGGTGGAGTTTTCCTATAGACAAAGAAAAACACATATTTTTTGACAAAAACGTGATTAGAAGATGAGGTTGCCCTCCTTCTAGCACCAAAATGTGTGAACCTAGATCCTAAACCTACAAAAACACAATAAACAAACAACAAATTAGATTCAAATGCAAGCTAGAATGTAGATTCCTCAAGAAATCCATTTTTCAATGCTCAAAATAGGAAAAATGAAAGCAATACAGTGAGAAATCAATAAGAGAGATTAAATCTTATGAAAGCAATGTAAATTATTGATCTCTTGATGGAATTGGTGCCAATTTGATGTGAAAATTGGCCCTTTCCCAACTCCAATGCTAGCTTTGATGATTTGATGAAGATTTTGATCCACTTTGATGAAGAGTGATGAGTGCTCCAAGATGAAAACCTACCTAACCTAGCTACAAATTCAAAAGTATGGATGAAGATTGCTAAATATTTGAGCATAGTAAGTTTACTCAAATTGTGGATGATAAAAATGAAGGATGAGCTCTCTATTTATAGAATGTCAAGTTGAGGAGATGTCCAAAATAGAGCAATGTGGGACTAAATTTCATCCAATGACAAAGTGCCACTTGTCAACATGTGAGTGGATGGAGGATGTGCAAGTTTTGAAGAATGTGTCAATAAATGCATATATTTGAATTTTGAAATTGTTGAAATGACATGTAAGAGGGAAAGAAGGTGCATTGAATGCCACTTGGCTCAAGGCAAAAAGACTTTGTAGGTAGAGTAAATGCCTTGTTGGAAGGACAAAGTCCACTTGGATTTTGAATTCAAACTTGAGGAATATTCCTTGAAAGATGCCTTGTTGAAGAAAATAGAGATTTAATAAATCAAATAACTCTATTTTCATGTGCAAGTGGCAAAAGATGGAGGATGGGACATGAGAAGAGATTAAATTAATCAAGGTTAATTAATTTAATGAAGGGATTAAATGATGTGACCTATTTGACTTAAATTTATGGATTGATTTAAATCAAATATGAGAAGAATATGATAAAGGATTAATTAAATAAGGACTTTTTGATTTATTTAATTAAAAGATATGATGTTAGATTAAACTAAATAAGGTTTTAATTTAGTTAATTTAATAGATAGACTTTAGAGATTTAATCAAATAAAATTAATTATTTAATTAAATAGGGATAATTAGATTAGACTAGTTAATTTAATTATCGAGAAAGGATGACTTAATTAGATAACTGATTTATTTAATTAAGAGAGGAATATTAATGAATTTTATCAAATAAAGGCATTTGATTAAATGGTTAGACCGAAGGATGATTCGGGATGAAGTGATGTTAGTGGTCAGGATCAGGTGTCCAATGTCAATCAGTACATTTTATGCGTCTACACTTTTGAAGGAAAAATAGCTTAATGTTTATGAACTATATAACATGCCACCAATTATGCTCATCTGTCTATTTCTGAAACTAGTTTGTTGAACAAGCGATGTCGTTTATTCTTCACAACTCTCCTAATAGACTATACTTAGATGCATTGCAAGGTTTAAGTTTCATTGCAAAGACAACAAGAGAATGATACAAGAATCTGACCTTGGAGCATGTTCAAAAAATAGATCCGCTCAGAACAATATGAATCTTTGATCCTCAATTCGTTTGCAACCAATGTTCCTTGTCAGAGCTACAGTTAAGACAAATGACCATATATAACATGTTATCCATAAACATGAAACCCAAGAGCACATAGTAAATTTTGTGTTAAGCAATAAATCGAAACTATGTGAACTTTCACACACAAAATGGGGGCAATGCAATTGATACATAACACTTGCAAACAAATCAAATTATATGATCTAGATATGCATGGTTTCATTTGTATAGATAGTACTTCAATTGTTAATTTTTACACTTCCATTTCTAATATTTACTTGGTCAATCTATTTTTTTTTTTTTTGGAAGCACGATTACTATTCATTTAAGTGTATGGAAATTAGCAAAACATGTAAACACTATATAGTTGGGAGTGATGAATAGTTTTTATGGGTCACCCGTGTTGGAGTAGACAATAGTGCAGCATGTTATGCACATAACCATAATGTCAAAAATCTAAGGCACATGCATCAAAATACTCTTTCCCTCTAGTGCATGCAGTAAGAAGTGCTATAAAATTCATGGCAAACATCATGACTTGTAATTTCTTGACAAATGTCATGAATGTTAAAGTCATGAAAAATGCAAAAAAAATTATAGCACTTCCTTGCATTCTCTACAGACCAAAATAGCTCCTATGTTTCCCCTTCCTCGCAATCTTAGAAGCAATACAGGATTCACAAATATTAAATCAATGAACTGCACATCCCATGATTACAATTATACAAATTTCTCTCTGCAAAAGCAACATATTTATCAGGAAAAAATAGTTTCATGTTTATAAATTACACATGTCATTTACTATGCTCATGTGCCTATCCGTAAAGCCATTTTCTTGAGAGAATTAAATTTCATTGCAGACAAAGCAAGAGAATGATACAAGAACGTATGACCTTGCAACTTCTTGTTCAACAACGAGGTCTATTTGTACCAATTTAAATCTTTGTCACCCACTCTACTTAGAACTAATGATCCATGTTACAGTTACAAAATAGAAAGATAAGCATAGTCCATGACATAGAACATGCTATCCATAAACATGAAACATAAAAGCACACAAGAAATTTTGACAAATATTTTATAACCAAATCCAAGATGTGTGAGCTTCATCGCATAAAATGTATTCGATGCATTTGATACATAACACTTGTAAACAAATCAAATTCTATAATCTAGACACTTCTGGTTTCACATCCATTATATGCAAAATGTCCAAGGTGTATTTGGAAGCTCACAAGTATATTATTGGTTATCTCTTTTTCTATTGGTTTGAGTAGGTTGACTTTTCATTTTCACTCATTTTGCTTTAAGTAAATTAGGAAAATATAGGAACATTATATATTGTTGATTTTGACATTATAGTTTCTAGGAGATATTAGATCATGAAGCAGTGAATACATATTTAATCCATTAAATGCAAATTGCATGACATGTATTGGAGAGCTAGTGGGTACTAATCCATGAAATCTTACAGTACTGCTCTATTTTTTTTTGCTAAGTTTCCTTTGTAACAGTGACCAACACATCTAGTTATCAAGTATGATAAATAGACACACTAACCAGTCATCAATAGTACATTGTTCCTATACATATGCTTTTATGTTTCATGTCTATGTGTAACATATTATCTTGCACAATTTGCATCTAATAGACCATTGTTTTTTATCTGTGAACCATATTGTGTAATGCATCAAACATACAATGACTGCTTCAACATCTGCTATGTTGCTACAAAAGGTGGCATAATTTGCATTTAGGCATTGAATATTTGCAAGATATATAATATGCCCTTCTTTTCACAAATTTCTTTTACAACAAATAGTAATATGTTTGCATGAAGCAATAGAGAGACAGAATAAATATTTATCACCTGTCAATTGCCAATGAGACTCCTGCAATTGTAACCTACTTATTAGCTTCAACTATTTCATGTGTTTTGTTATCTAGTGCATCTATTTGCACAATTGGGCCTTATAACAGTGAATAATATTTGTAGTTGCAACAAGACAGAGGTAGTTGTCAACCTATCGGCTAACTTTGTAGAATTTCTATCTAATGTTGAAATGTCTTAGAAAATCTATGTTGCAAAAGTTGCATTTAATATACTATTCTTTATGATGCAATAGTTATACTATTCAGTGTATTAAACATGAATTGACTACTTCCATAGCCAGTACCTTGTTGCTCACGGTAGCATAATTTGCATGCAATAATTGACTATTTGCAAAAAATGTAATGGGTTCCTAATTTGTTGATTCACTTTAACAAAAATAAATGATACACAAGTTCTAGCAATGTATGTGTACTGAAGCAGTAAATGCATGTTCAATGCATTAAATGCAAACCTCGTAAAATGTAATTGTCTACTGGTACAAAGATAAGCAGACAATGCTTGGTTAAACTGCATATTGTTTGTTTACTGTTTGTTGAGAAACTTGCACATTTTTGGTTGTGGCTTGTCGTGTTCGACGTTTCTCATTTTGTATAGTGCTTGTAGTGTGCAACTGGTGAGTAGCACGTCTGTTTGTTTTTTATACTTAATAACCAAAAGCATTACAAGGAAAACTGAACACTTTGGGCAATGTCTTTTGTAATTTAAGCACACATGTAGCCAACACATAGCTAATCCATGAAATCTTTGTGGAGTTTTGGGTTTTTTTTTTGCTTATTCTTGTTTGACTATCGTTTGTTGATAAGCTTGTGGGTATTTTAGCTCTTCCTCGTGTTTTTGCATGTGCGTAGACATGCAGTGAATACATAGTTAATTTATGAATTCTTAGGTGAGTGTTGGGTTTTGTTTGTGCTTAGTGTCATTTGTGTATCACTTGTCAAAAAGCTCCTAGGTTTTTTTGATACGTTAGTTATTCTGTAAAAATGCATTGTTGGTGAATAGTTGGCCTGTGTATTTCTAATACTTGATAAGTCCACTGGTGCACATGCAATGAACAGATAACTACTCTATGAAGCGATGGGCGACTGTTGGATTTTGTTTGTGCTTATTCTCGTTTTATTATTGTTTGCTTGAAATATTGTGGGTTTTGTATCTCTTCATTGCATTTTTTCATGTGAGTATATGTGCAATGAATGTATGGTTAATTCATGAAATCTTAAGCGATTGTTGGTTTTTTTTTGTGTTTATTCTTTTTTTTATGATTTGTTGAAAATCTTGTGAGTTTTTTGGCTATCGATTGCGCTTTTGCATGTTCATTATTATGCAAAAGTGCATCCATGGTGAGTGGCTTGGCTATGTGTTTTTGGCACTTGATAACTAGAAGTATTGCTTGTTGTTACAAGGAACAATAGTGCAAATGGATACAGTCAATTACATATGCATGATAGGGGATAACGGGCGAGCGAATGCATTAATTATATGTTTATTTCTTATGTCGGTAACAATGTATGAGCAAACCTTGAAAAGAAAAGTGTGCAAGATGTGCTAAAAGCCTCTTGAGTATAGAAGCAATGAGTGCATAGTTAATCCATGAAATCTGGCGCAAGAGTTGGGTTTCATTTGTGATTATTGTTGTTTGTTTCTTGTTTGTTTAAAAGCTTATCTATTTTTATCTTTTGGTTTTGGTTTTGCATGTTTCTTATTTTGTGATAGTGCACCATTGATGAGTACCTTGTTCCTTTGTTTATGATTCTTGGTTGTTGTTACAATGGCTAACAGGAAATGCTCGCAATAAATTATCGTGTTGGTCTACTATTTTGCAAATCTTATTCATGTTTTTGTAGTTCATGCTTATAAATAATGTATTTTATGTCATGGACTACATTCATTTTTCTACTAAATGAAAGGTTTACTATTGCATCAAATGCACTTTCTTTTCAAATAGTCGCTTACACACTCACATTGTACTGTCTAAAATATTTTTGTTTTTTTCCTATAGTTGGGATTTAAGGACAACGAGCAATACTTCTAGTTATGAGGTACCACAAAGAAATAGTGAAGCCATTCATCCATAATCAACTTCAACAAAATAACGAGCATGCAAAAGGCTAAACTACTCACAAGCTTTTCAACAAATGATAAATGAACGAGAATAAGCAAAAACAAAACCCAACACTCGCCTAAAATTTCATGCATTAACCTAAGATTTCATGAATTAACTATACGTTCACTGCATTTTGGGATAAGTAAACTTTGCAATTGTATAATATGCATTGCATATGGCATACTTGTCTATTAGTCTACAACTATTGCATCAAATGCTACTATGTCTACTATTGAATCTTGTTTAAATAAATTAGGAAAATATGACACTATATATTTTTGCTATCTTGCTTGCAAGCAAATGAATACCAGAGACACATAACAGAACCAAAGAAATGAACACAATCCATGACAAATAATACACTCTACATAAACCTGAATAATAGAAACAACAATGAAATTTGTAAAACGATAGACAAACATTATAATTTTTTGCAAGCATCTCCCATTAGCCCTTTTAACACCAACCAATCAACATGCTTTTTGACAGCGTAATAGTAACTTAAGCAATAAACACATAATTAATGTATTCACTGCCCCCATGGCCTACAAGAACTTGCTCAAAGCATATGTAATTTAATGTACCGTACTTCTAGTTATCAAGTATCGTAAACAAACAACCTACCTATTCACCACCACTACAATTTTACAAAATAACAAACATGCAAAAGCCCAACCAAAAGTTAAAAAACTCACAAGCTTTTCAACAAACGATAAACAAACCATAATGAACACAAAAAAAACTAGTTTCCATGAATTAACTATGCACTCACTACTTCCATACCCACTAGCTCTCCAACACACCTCACACATTTTGCATGTAATGGATTAAACATGTATTCACTGCCTCAGAACTCGTTATCGAAACTATGTCCTTAAATCCCAACTATAGGAAAAAGACAACAATACCTTAAACAATGCAATTTGGCCAACATAGCAACTAATTCATAAGCAAATTCCACAATTGCAATAGCACCCTACTTCCCTCCATAGAAAATAGCTTCATGTTTATAGATTACATGGCTTTCATTCACTATGCTCATTTGTAACAAACAATAAAGTACTCACTACTTTTGCACCCACTAGCCCTCCAACAGATCTCGCACATTTTGCTTTCCGAGCTTTCCAACCACCTAAGCAATAAACACATAATTAACGCATTCACTTCCCCCACAGTCCACAAGACCTTGCTCAAAGGACATGTAATCTAATGCATCCACTTCCCCCTATCCCTTCTAGCAACAAGTAACACAAAGCGAATCCATTCACAACCACTGCACTTTTACAGAATAACAAACATGCAAAACCGCAACCAACAGCTAAAAAACCCACAGGCTTTTCAACAATTACATAGAAGAAGGGAAGTAAAACCTAAAAATATGCAAGCTTTTTAACAAGCAACAAACAAACAAGAATAAGCACAAATAAAACCCAGCTCTCACCTCACATTTCATCAATTAACTATGCATTTGTTGCTTCTACACCCACCAACCCTCCAACACATCTCACACATTCTGCTTTCCAAGCTCTCCTGATAGCGTGCTAGCCACTCAAGCAAAAAACACATAATTAATGCATTCTCTACCCCCATAGTCCAGCCAACCTTGCTCAAAGCACATGTAATTTAATGTACCCACTTGCCCCATTAGCCCTTCCAACAACAAGCAATTCTTCTACCTATCAAGTATCATAAACACACAACAAAACCATTGACGGCCACTGCACTATTACAAAATAACAAACATGCAAAACCGCAACCAACAGCTAGAAAACCCATAAGCTTTTGAACAAACGAGAAGCAAACGATAATAAACACAAACAAAACCCAACACTCACCTAAAATTTCAAAGTATGGAAAACAAATGGATGGCCCACTCACTAGTTGCACACTGTTCCTTTAGCTCTTCCCTCCTTCAAGCACTACATAGAATCACAAGTGTCACAAATGACAACAAAAGCCTCTCAACAAACAATAAGCAAAAAACAAGCACTTGCCTCATATTTCATGGATTAACTATGCATTGTCTGCTTGCGTACGCACCAGCTCTCCAACACACATCGTGAAGTTTGCATTAAGTGCATTAAACATGCATTCACTGCTTCAATACACACCATCCCACCACCAAAACTCACACCATATGCATCCCCCGATTAAATATTTGTCACAATATATTATGTTTCCTATTTCCCTTTATTTCCCTATTTTACTTAATTGAAAATGAAAAAATCAACCTACTCAAACCAATAGAAAAAGAGATAAAACTTTTTTTTCATGCTTCAAAAATTTGTATTTGAATCCAGACTAAAGGGAAAAGACAAAAATATTTTAAACACGATCTCATTGGCCAAGCATCCAATTAAAAAGAAAATTCATCGATTGCAATAGTAAACCTGCCTAAAAAGGCTAAACTACTCACAAGCTTTTTAACAAACGACAAATGAATGAGAATAAGCAAAAAAAAAACCTAGCACTCGCCTAAAATTCCATGTGTTAACCTAAGATTTCATGAATTAACTATACATTCACTGCATGTTGGGATAAGTAAACTTTGCAATTGTATAATATGTGTTGCATATGGCACACTTGCCTATCAATCTATAGCTATTGCATCAAATGCTACTATGTCTACTATTGAATCTTGTTTAAATAAATTAGGAAAATAAGAGATTATATATTTTTCCTTTCTTGCTTACAAGAAAATGAATACCAGAGACACATATTGGAACCAAATAAATGAGCACAATCCATGACAAATAATACACTATACATAAATTATAATTTTTTGCAAGCATCTCCCATTAGCCCTTTTAACGCAAACCAACCACCATGCTTACTGATAGTGTAATATCCACTTAAGCAATAAATACATAATTAACGCATTCACTACCCCCATGCCCTACAAGAACTTTCTCAAAGCATATGTAATTTAATGTACCCACTTGCTCTGTTAGCCCTTTTAACAACAACCAATACTTCTAGTTATCAAGTGACGTAAACAAACAGCCAAGCTATTGACCACCAATACACTTTTACAAAATAGCAAGCATGCAAAAGCCCAACCAAAAGTTAAAAAACTCACAAGTTTTTCAACAAATGATAAACAAACCATAATGAACACAAACAAAATCAGTTTCCATGAATTAACTATGCACTCACTGCTTCCATATCCACCAACTCTCCAACACACCTCGCACATTTTGCATGCAATGGATTAAACATGTATTCACTACTTCAAAACCCATTATCCAAACTATGTCCTTAAATCCCAACTATAGCAAAAAGACAATAATACTTTAAACAATGAAATTTGGCCAACATAGCAACTAATTCATAAGCAAATTCCACAATTGCAATAGTGCCTTGCTTCCCTCCATAGAAAATAGCTTCATGTTTATAGATTACATGGCATTTCATTCACTATGCTCATTTGTCAGAATGATACAAGAATCTAAACTTCCAGTTCCTTGTCCAACAACTACCTTTATGTACCCATTTGTCCCTGCAACACTTCTAACAATAAGAATATAAAAATATAATAACACACAAGCTCTTCAACAGGAAAAGAACAAACAGGAAAGAAATTTAAGAACACCAAACAACTATTTGAAAGGAAAACTCAAAAAATGCAACTGCAATAGTAACCTGCTTTTCAACAAAAAATAAGTTTCATGTTTATGAACCATATGACATGTCATCCACTATGCTCATTTGTCTATTGAGTAAGTCAGATTCCTGAACCAAGCTTCTCCTTTATCATTCACAACTCTTCCAAAGCACAAATTTAATGCACAATGGAAGACTTAAAATTAATCAGAAATAAAGGGGAAGAATGATACAAGAATTTGACCTTCCAGTCCCTCGTTCAACAGCCAAGTATATTTATGCCCATATACAGGTCTGCCTCCAACTCTAATTCCAAGTAATTGTTCCTATTACAGGGAAAAATTAAACAAATGACCACAATCCATGACAAATAATATGTTATTCATAGAACTCAACCACACAAACAATGATATTATTGCAAAAAGATAGACCAACATGATAAATATTTCCAAGCATTCCACATTAACCCTTGTAATAGCAACTAGGGCATTCACTGCCCCCAAGACCCACAAGAACTTACTCAAAGCACACGTATGATAGACACACAAAAAAGCCATTAATGACCATAGCACTTTCACATAATAACGAACATGCAAAACCACAACCAACAACTAAAAAACCCACAAGCTTTTCAACAAACGATAGGAAATTTTGCCAAAAAATAGACCAAGCTAAAAACACACAAGCTTTTTAACAAACAAGAATAAGCACAAACAAAACACATAATTAATGCATACACTACTCTCACAGACCACAAGACCTTGCTCAAAGCACGCGTAATTTAATGTACCCACTTCCCCCACCAGCCCTTCTAACAACAAGCAATAAGTCTAGTTATCAAGTATCAGAAACACACAACAAACCATTGATGGCAACTACACTTCCACAGAATAATGAACATGAAAAAGTGCAACCAACATATTAAAAAACCACTGGCTTTTCAACAAACAATAAACAAATGATTTTAAATTTTGCAAAAAAAAAAAACCAAGCTAAAAACACAAGCTTTTTAACAAACAACAAACAAACAAGAATAAGCACAATTCCACCTTAGCCCTTGTAACAACAACCAAGCAACATAAACACATAATTAATGCATTCACTACCCCCATGGTCCACTAGAAATTGCTCAAAGAACACGTAAACACACATCAAAACCATTGACGACCACTACGCTTCTACAAAATAATGAACATGCAAAACAACAACCAGCAGCTAAAAAACCCACAAGCTTTTCAACAAACGATAAACAAACCATAGTAAATTCTATCAAAAAATAGCCAGAGCTAAAAACACATAAGTTTTTTAACACACAACAAACAAACAATAATAAGCACAACTAAAACACATAATTAACGCATTCACTGCCCCCACAGTCCAGAAGACCTTGCTCAAAGCACATGCAATTTAATGTACCCACTTCCCCCACTATCACTTTTAACATCAAGTAATACTTCTCGTTATCAAGTATCATAAACACACAGACTGCACCTCTACACAATAACAAACATGCAAAACTGCAACCAACAGCTAAAAAACCCACAGGCTTCTCAACGAATGATAAACAAACGATAATAAATTTTGCTAAAAAATAGACCAAGCTAAAAACACACAAGATTTTTAACAAACAACAAACAATCAAGTTCTCATTGCTTCTACACCCACCATCCCTCCGACACATCTCACACATTTTGCTTTCCCAACTTTCCAACCACCCAAGCAATAAACACATAATTAACACATTCACTACCCCCACAGTCCACAAGACCTTGCTCAAAGGACATGTAATTTAATGCACCCACTTCCCCCCCTAGCCCTTCTGGCAACAAGCAACACAAACCGAAGCCATTCACGGCCACTGCACTTTTACAGAATAATGAATATGCAAAACTGCAACCAACAGCTAAAAAACCCACAGGATTTTCAATGAGCACATCGAAGAACAAATGTAAAACCTAAAAACATGCAAGATTTTTAACAAGAAACAAACAAACAAGAATAAGCAAAAATAAAGCCTAGCTCTCGCCTCACATTTCATCAATTAACTATGCATTCACTACTGCTGCACCCACCAACCCTCCAACACATCTCACACATTCTGCTTTCCAAGCTCTCTTGAGAGCATACTATCCACTCAAGCAAAAAACACATAATTAATGCATTCTCTGCCCCTACAGTCCAATCAACCTTGCTCAAAGCGCATGCAATTTAATGTACCCACTTCCCCCGTTAGCCCTTCCAACAACAAACAATTCTTCTACCTATCAAGTATCATAAACACACAACAAAGCCATTGACGACCACTACACTATTACAAAATAACGAACATGCAAAACCACAACCAACAGCTAGAAAACCCACAAGCTTTTGAATGAACGACAAGCAAATAATAATAAACACAAACAAAACCCAACACTCGCCTAAAATTTCAAAGTATGGAAAACAAATGGACGACCCACTCACCAGTTGCACACCGTTCCTTTAGCTCTTCCCTCCTTCAAGCACTGCACAAAATCACAAGCGTCACAAATGGAAACAAAAGCCTCTCAACAAAAAATAAGGAAAAAACAAGTATTTGCCTCATATTTCATGGATTAACTATGCATCGTTTGCTTGTGTACGCACCAACTGTCCAACACATATCACGAAGTTTGCAGTAAATGCATTAAACATGCATTCACTGCTTCAGTACACACCAACCCACCGCCAAAACTCATGCCATATGCATCCCCCAATTAAATTTTTGCCACAATATATTATGTTTCCTATGTCCCTTTATTTCCCTATTTTACTTAATTGAAAATGAAAAATCAACCTACTCAAACCAATAGAAAAAGAGATAAACCTTTTTTTTCATGCTTCAAAAAATTGTATTTAAATCCGGACTGTAGGGAAAAGACAAAAATATTGTAAACAACACGATCTCATTGGCCAAGCGTCCAACTAAAAAGCAAATGCATCGATTGCAATTGCAATAGTAAACCTGCCTATCGGCAGGAACTAATAAAACTATTCAAGATTGATATCTTAGAATGCAAGGTACTCACTTTTTACCTTTACAATAATGAAAATAAGTTGTGTCATAGCTATCAATTTAATTCCATAGTAGATGGGTATCGATGATTCCAACTCTAGCAACTCGCATTTAATTAAAATAAATGATATTTTGACTCTCTTTTTTTTATTGATCATGCATGGTTAGATGCATGCATGATGAACATATATATAATAGGCATAAGAATTAACAGTATGGAGCTTGATTTTTGTCTCAATTTTTTACTATTGTAATGATGGAATTTGCATACCCATGTCATTTTCTATTTAATTTTCTCTCTATTTTAAAGAATTGTTTTATACATATACTTATCAACAAATAACTCATTTTTTGTGAAATTAAAATCATTCCCCTAATCTTTACTCATCTCTACATATACATTCACATCTACTTATCTTTATGTACACATATTTCATTACGCCGAAGGCGTATCCTAGTTGAAAAGAACAAACCTAAAATTGTTGTTCAACGATTGATTTTAAGTCTGTCAACCATTAATCAAATCTCAGCCGTTTATCATTTTCCGGCAGCTTTTCGACTGTTTTCTGCCGTTTTCTCTCTGCTTTCCCGCCGCTCCTCCAAACTCTTCCTCGAGCTGTAGCCTGAAACTCCTCGGGAGACGATGCAAATGATTTCATCCGTCCAATCTTTTCCGTGCATTTTTACCATTTATTTTGGCGTCATTGTTATTTTCGCTTTATTTCCATCAAAAGTTTTTCTTCGTTCCAAGGGCGTGTAAAGATTTTTCCTTTGCCACTGTACGATTTTTATACCAGTAAGCCCTCCCATGGAAAATTTAATTTGTTAATTTGTGCAATACATGATTTTTCCATGAAAATTTTCATGGAAAAAGAGTGATTTAAAATTATTAATTTGTTTATATATTATTAAAAAATATATATTTATATATTATTTATTATATTTGTGTTTATATATTACATTACATTATATACTTTATAAATAATATTATATTGGAAAATATTAGCAAATAGATTTAACATATTAATATATATTTTTACATTAATATATTCTATTTTAATCAGTGTTGAAAGGCAATAAATAAAATCAACAAATAATCTTCATTATGTTATTATGTTTATTTTTACAGTTATCACGGGGTAAATTTTTTTTTTGTTATTTTCTCATAAAATTTAAGTAATAATTGCATATTTATGCGTATTTTAAAATATAATATTTTCTAATTTAAATATCTAAAATTATAATTATGTTTATTATTACATATTTTCTTTTATATTTGCAGTCATTCAATATAAATCTAATATACAATTTAATTAATATAAAAAATATACTTTAACTAGAATACATCTTACATTATATATACTATAATTACATTTATTATTATATATACATTATATTATTATTATATTCTATAATAGAATTATACAATTATTAGAAATAATAAACCATATCTCATAGTTTAATTGATTTTTGAATAGATTAGAAGAAAAAAATCTATGTGTTAATATATTAGAAAGTGTGTGGTGAATATAATGATTAATACATAAAATAAAATAAAAATATATAATAATATTAGTATATAATAAAAAAGTAAAATAAAATTAATACTATAATAATAGTAATAATAATAATATATAAACAATATCATTTTAAAAATAACCTATCAATTGACCTCATGTACTACACAAATGTATGAAAAGAAAACCAATTTTTTTCTTAATTGACCTTCCACACCTCTTCGAGGCGTACCCATTGCACCCCAAGGTGTGATTGCTAGTTATATTAATCTCATTATATATTTATTACTCTTTACTCATATATAACCTTTTACAAGCATAAATAATTAATAATTTAAATAAATAAACTACATGTGTTATGCCTTTACTTCCATTTGACACCATCCATTTGACACCATTAATAACATATAATTTAAGGAAACTACTTTTTGAGACGTTGACAATTAAGAGTATATACATTCCTTCCTTGATGGCGAAGACATATTAATAGTCTTCTAGAGTACGTAAGACTACGGGAAGAAGGTAGCCCAAGGAATCCTTAAAAATTCATAAATACACTTTCCACTACATATTATTTTATTGTTTAAAGGGTATACATAATTATTTCATTTGTTTTTTGCCCTTTATCATAAAAGTTTTTTTTTAATTGAATAAGAGTTTTAATAGTTTTAAAGTTTTCATTTTTATTGTTTTTATATTTTTATTTTTATTAGTTTGTTTGGGAAATTGCGTAGATAAAAAAATTAATTCATTATTTTATTTTTTATTTTTTATATAATTGTTTTTTAATTTTTTTTCACTTATTTATTGAAATTTTGTTGGTTAGATTTTTATTTTTCATTAATAAAAATAAAAATCATATTTGATAGATCATGTTTGGCAAAAATTTAGAATATTTTCTAATGTTTATATCTATACATATTAAAATATGTTGGTACATTGAGGTATTGCCCAGCCTATCCTTGACCTATATCACATTTGGTAGCATTCTCCTAGCCTATATTAGAATGGGAGTTTCAGAAAAAGGTATGAACATCCATCAAAACACAAAGGATAAAGAAGTTTCAATAAAGGTTAGACAAGAATGCAAAATAAACACACAAGACGCAAAAAAGCATTTTGGGCCTCCCTATCATAGTTTTTGGAAAGAATGCATTTTTTCTTCAACTTTTATCACTATACTAACACACATAAACTAAGTCACTAAGTAAGATTATTTTTTAATTTTTGTTTGCGTTCTTGTTATGTAGTTCTATGTGAAAGAACTTTGTTTTTATGTATTTCTAGTGATTTCCTATTGGTGTCATACATTTTTCTTATGCTTGGCAATAATAAGAGGCATGCTTAGTTTGCAGCACAAGTTTTAGGCTTTCCATGGTATGATTTTGATTTACATTAGTGGTACAATTTTGAGGCTTTGAAGATTACTATTGTTTTATATAGTTATTATTCTCATCTTAGGACCAATAATAAAATTTATGACCTTGAGAATTGGTGTGAGATTTAAATACTTAATGCATAGTCTAGTTAAGGTTCCTTTGTATAATAAAATGTGGATGTGGTAATAAAGAATACATAGGATTTGAAATAAATCATATGGATATGATTTTGATGCTTAGTAGATTTTATGTTCACAAATACAATAAAAAATCTCTAAACATGAGATGAATTGTTTGAAGAAATATTGAATATGCTTGAGATGATCGGTTTGAAGCTTAAAAGAGAGAGATTTAAATGCAATGTCATAAAACTACCTCAAATTACTTCATGTAGACATGCAAAATTGACATCATGCATTCCTCATATTTAGTTAAATCATATTCGCCCATCAATTAAATAAATCAAGTTTATTTGATTAATCTCCTAAGTTATCTCTTTAATTAAATAAATCAAGTTTATTTAATTAATCTCCTAAATTCATCCATTTAAATTAAATAAATTCATCTTTATTTGATTTAACACTAACATCATCCTCTTTGATTAAATAAATCAAATCTTTATTTAATTAAATCTAAAATCATTTTCTTCTCATTTTGATTTATTTTAATCCTAAAATCTAAGTCAAAATTCAAAATCACCTAATCTCCTATTAAATTAATCAAATCCTGATTAATTTAATCCTAATCATCTAAATCATCTAGATTTTGCAACTTGCACCAATAAATCATTTATTTGATTTAATAATTCCCTAATTACTTTCAAAATGGATGATGATTATATAAGAATAGGATGATGATGCGATGATGATGCCCCCTTGAGAGGATAGGCAAGTTGGACTAACACGGGTATGCTCTCGAAATGAAATGATGAGGGACAAGATGAATGATGCAAGATAGGAAGTGGATGAAGGAGATGAATGATACGTTATGCTACAAGAAAGTGAACAACCATGATGTTTGATGTAACACTAGACATGATGTACCAAGATATAAGGACCAAGGTGATGATGTGTCCCGTGCCCCAACGTAATACAACCTTGTCTAGATACCTAGAATAATTTCGATTTGATGCAAATGTAAGATAAAAATGATCACACACAAGCAAGCATGCATGCACAAATGATACAAAAACAAACAAGGTATTGCCCTTGTCAAGTTGCAAACCGATGAGTAATTGATTGATTGATTTTGATTGATGATGATAGTGTTGTCATTGTGGGGAACGACATATCCCTAGATCAACACAAGGATGATGATAATTGATTGATTGATTGGGTTTACAACAAGATTAGGATCATGACCAAAGGATGTGATTGGATAATTTGGCAAGATTGATCGACTTGATTGATATGGTTTAAGGATTGCCTTGCATTTGGAATATTGCTTAGATTGATTCGATTTATTTAATTTGAAGAAGTGGTTTGGAATGATATGATGATTGATTTGATGATTTGATTGGATGAAAGGATGTGATAGGATAAGGGGTAGAAGGCTCATGATAGATGGATGGAGAAAAAGGATAGGTCATAGTGAATGGAATGGATGTGTGCATCATAAGAGAGCAAGGATGTCATCTTCAAAGACTATGTTGCATATGAATAACATGCCCTATTCTAGGTACAATACTTAGGAATTTTCATGACAAAGCTTATGACAATAGAATAATGATAGGCTTGTTTGGAAGGATGAGGTATATCAAAAGATATCCAAATCATGTTTCAACATTTCCCCCTATTTTTATCAAGATCAAAAGGAGGAAGAGAGGATGAATGGACTCAATGTGATAGGTATGTATGATGGCTAAAGATGGTAGGATGGTGATATAGAATGATATGACATGAAAATGATAGGTTGGATAGATGATACATTGTGTGCCCAAGTCTAAGCGACATAGAAGATCAACCTACACATAATGCCTATTTTCCAGGTTTTCATCATGGTACTTATCTAGGGTGCCTATTTACCAAGTTTTCATCATGGTACTTAT
Organism: Sequoia sempervirens; assembly: GCA_007258455.2. Taxonomy (NCBI): domain Eukaryota; kingdom Viridiplantae; phylum Streptophyta; class Pinopsida; order Cupressales; family Cupressaceae; genus Sequoia; species Sequoia sempervirens. Next base: position 50,183 of record VDFB02019142.1, on the reverse strand, counting down.
CCAGGGTGCCTATTTACCAAGTTTTCATCATGGTACTTATCCAGGGTGCCTATTTACCAGGTTTTCACCATTGGACGAAGGGATTTCTCTTTACTTCTTTTTTCTTTTTTCTTTTTTGACTTTTTTTTTTAATTTTTAGATAGGAGAAGGGGAATATGGATAGGAGGGACTCGAGTGTCTAGTTCCATGAAAGGTGATAGTCCCAATAGAGATGGATATCATTGCATGGACCATGTCAAATGTGTTCATAGATGTTGGTAGGGGGATGCATGAGAGGGAGATGGATTAGGTAGATAATGGATTATGATGTGGATTATGGAGGAAAATAGTGGATTATGATGTAGATTATGATAGGGAAGATGATAGGGATTATATGGGACTTATGCAAAAGATGAATGGGGAGGCTTAGGCCAAAGCATGGACCATAGGAAGGTGGTGGGGGAGCTATGTAGGATAATGAGTGAAGGGTGAGGAGATGGAGGTATGTGGAATTGTTGTGAAATGGAAGGGAACCATGACCAATGGTTGCACACATTGTGATAAACGTTGAAGCTTTTGATGTGGACAGGGTGTCGGAAGCAATGGAGATGTTTGCTTAGGAGATGGGTGATGAAGTGCTTTAGGTACCCACAAAGACTTAGTATTTTTATGACTTTTATTTTACTTGTGGGATTGAATATGAGATTCTTGAACAGAGTGGGAATGTGAGGTGGAAGTGGATGGTTGGGATTTTTGTGATGCAAATGCCTCATTTGACTTGCTTTCCTTTTTCTTAGGGACCCAAACCATTTTAGTTTTGGCCTTACTTTTGGAGGTATGGGCTTATATAACTTTTTGGATGTATTTTGCTTTAATTTTTTGTATTGATGTCCTAAGGCATGAGGGTACTTTATAGGTAGAGGCATTGGAATTTTTGCTTATGAATCCCATGGGTATGGTGGAATGAGTGGAAGCTTCATGTTTAGATAATGTGTGCATTGATTGGTCATGATTAGTATTTTTAGAAGAGTTGTGGATGGATGGATAAGGGTAATGTATAATGGAGATATTACGTGTTGGGAGTAATGGAGGTAGATTAGATGGAGGGATATCAGGAGTTGGAAGCAATGGTGGAAAATCTGATGGTGGAAGGTGTATGGTCACATGATTTTGACATTTGTAGGATGATGGAGGGATGACAACATATGTTTTAGGCGTATGGTAGGGGATTTATGATGGAAAGTGGACTTAGGAGGCGTGGAGGAAGTACCAACATCTTGAGATTGGTGTCCTTGGGGTGTATGTCCAAGGCCATAAGAACTTGGAGGGACTTTGACATGGATGGGATCCAAAATACCTTGTTCATGAAGATCTAAAACTTTACCTTGGTGGTTCATGTTTTGGAGTATGCAATGGACAATGGGACTAGGTGTAGGTGGAACACTAGACATGAGTTCCTTATTAGATGAAGAGGGTGAAATGGATAAAGGTTGTTTTTGTCCTAAACAAGAACACTCATGAATGAGGGTGGAAATACCAATAGGATATGATGGAGGACTTGTAATGGAGTCGATAGTGGGTGATGGAGGATCATTAAAATCTTGATTAGCATTGTGTTCACTTAGATCCAAGGTATTTGTTTGATCTTCTATGTGTGCTTGGAAGGCATATGTCTCATCAAGGGAAGTTGATGTTGATGGATCATGGATAGGGCTAGGTAGGGGGTGGATAGGAGCAATGGAGGTTTCTTGCTCATGGATAGGTGAAGTGATAGGCTCTTGACCATAGAATGCATAAAGTTGGCTAAGAGGATCATCATGGCCTTCTTGATCATAGGTAAGATCATAGAGGGGAGCTTGATCATAAATAGGAACAAGTATGTTATGAGTGGGATCATTAGAAGGGCCTAAATCTTGATTAGAATGAGAGGTTAATGTTTCCTCATGCTTAGGATAATTCTCTTGACATAACTTTTGGATTGCTCTAATGGAAGTGGAAGGGGGTGACTCTTGAATGGGCTCAACATGTTCTAGATGGTTAACAACATGGAAACATGATGGAATTTGACTTAGACATATAAGATCAATAGGTTGTGGACCACATGATGGAGTTGGAGGAATAGGAATGGAATTCAAAGGTTCTTTGGAAAGCCCATTAATGGGTGCTTGACATGGGGATGGTTTATTCTGTGCTAGTACCCATTAGATCACATCCTTTGCAAGTGTATGGACAGATTTGGGTAATGCCATAGGTTTTCTTTTGTAATTGTAGACACCTAAATTTGGACACTTACATTTGTCCAAATTTGTCCCTTTTCGTCTAAATATCCTCTTACTTGCATCAATTAATTAATATTGCTATTATTTAATTAATACAATTAAATTCTTCTAAATCCCTAAGGTATTTAGTTAATAATTAAATACCTTCCCCTTCATTCCATTTTTCTTCAAAAGAATTAAATAAATAATACATTTATTTAATTCCTCACATGTCACATCCTACATCACTATTTCTTAATCTTAATCCACCTCTTATTCCCATCATTAGGGATGTGCACATGTCTAATCCACGATTAGGATGTGTCACATCCTCCAATTTTTGCAAGTTGGCTCCTAATCTTCATTAGCCACTAACTGTCTTCTAATCACTAATTAGCTAGTCTAATCAATACCTTGGTCAACTCTCTCATCTCCCAAGGAATATTAAATTCCTTTTATTATCCCCATACCCTTCCTACTGGAATTTTAAATTCCATTTTATCTTTCCAAGGATTTCCTCTTCCCCATGTGATCATTGAAAAGTCACATCACTCACATGGGTCAAAGTCCTACTTTTTTGGAACATTGTCTTATCCATAAGATACTCCCAATCATGCGAATTTAAAATTCACATTTATTATCCCAACCATTTTTCTTTTTCCCGTGATGATGTGTGAGGAATTCTAAAATTCCTCACATGTCAACATCCTTCCCACATGGGGACAATAAGTTTCCTTTTGAGGAAATATTCTCCCCTTTCCAAGGTACTTGCAAGTACCTCCACCTCACTTGTACCCTATCCACCTCACCATGTCTTTTTTCCATCTCATTTCCACATGGCAAGATATGAGGGCTTGTGAGTCCTCAACTCACCATAGCCCTCCATCTTGGCCATGTTGGCTCAATATTGACGATTGAATTCTCTAGAGACTTCTCCCCTAAATATAAAATATTTCTCTTTCATTCATTCATTAGGAGTTATCGCATTCAATCCTTCAACAACTTCATCTCTCAGGCAACTTGAATCACTTGCATCCATCCTCCATTGTTGAAGCTCCAAGCTTTCATTGTATTCATTTTGTTCACTTATCCAAATACCCACCTTCATCTTTTGAATCTTCATCAAATCCTTATCACTTTGCATCCATTTTATCACACTCTTTCCATCAAGGAGCACACAAAAATCAACAATCCAAGGTCCAACCAAGGAGGAGCTTGAACAAGGTAAAAAATCTACTTATTTATCTTTATTTTGTTTAAGTTTAATGTAGCCCTATCTTAAGGTGTTAAGTGTTGTTTATTGTCTTTTTTATTCTATTTTGTGTCATTTAGATAGGCTAATAACTCTTGATCACATTTATGGCATGCCCGGTGGGACCCACAAATGGGTCCCTTGCTTTCACATTTTCTATTATTTCACGTTTTGCAGGTTTAGGTTGCAGAGAGGTGACTCCGACTAAGACAGAGGTGACCCCACCCACAGTTGGGTGAAGCTGACCTACAAAGGGGTGAACCTACCCTATAGAGGGGCGAACCTGCCCCAACTTGGATGAATCTTCCCTCAATAGGGGTGATTTTTCCCTGCATAATCGCCCATTTGTGACTCTTACAACATTTGACTTTAGCTTTCTAGTTGGGCGAACCTGCCCTAGGGAGGGGAAAACCTGCCCTACAGCGAACCTACCCAGACAGAGCTATTTGTGAGGTAAAACAATGCTTCAAACTTTGTTTCCATCTTTCATTTTTCATCATTACCCCCTAACATCGTCTGTTGGTGAGTTTGTGCATGTTTTTGCTAACATTTGTGTAGCTTGTCTCACGCTTGTCAAAGAACGGAGATCGAACTACTAACACTTTTCTTGCAGAATGATCATTTCAGCATTTTTAGTGTGCTTTGTTTATGATTTTTTCTTATTAATTTAGGCACATAGATCTAATTAGGGGGGAGTCAACTTACGGATTATCGTGTTTGCAAGTTCTTTGTGTCAACCAAGGGGCACTATCTCATTCACGCTTTCCCCTTGCACTTTGTGTGAGCCTGGGGAGTAGCCGATAACAGTTAGTGTTCTCTTCTTAGCGGGACCTGCTTGGGGATTTCATCACCCTAAGGGATGATCCCAACCATGCGTATCGACAAGGTATACAAAGGGGGGAGAGCGAAAGTTGTGCCTCAATCCAGTCATGTTGTGTTTGGCAGAGCGTTGAAGCTACGATGATACCTAGATAGACATGAAGAATTGGTCTGAGCCTTTAGTATCTCATTGGGGTTCCCAACTCACACCTGTGACGGGTTGGTGTTCATGATTTTGCCTCACATACCAGGTGTATATCGAGGACTCCCTAGTCGCCTTTTTCAGCCTAGTTAGAGGATTGTGTTGGCCATACCCTTCATACTAATCATACGATTGTACTATTTGAACTATCTTTTTTTGTGTGAAACTAGTGAATTCCTGTTCATTCAAGTCAAGCTTATCTTCTACTTGTTGTTTGCTATGTTTTTGGTCCTTTCCATAGCTGTTTTCACTTAAGTCAAGTCCAGGTTTGTTGTAGAGGGGCGAACCTGCCCCCTGTCTCAGTCATTTTTAGCCTATTTTTGTCAAAATTATCTAACTTTTCACTGAATAGGAAAACCTAACCCAGAGAGGGGTGAACCTACCCTCAACAGGGGTGACCCTGCCCTAAACAAGGGTAAATTTTCCCTCTATCAGTCAAACAACCATCAAAACACCTAGTTTCCTATGTTGGGTGAACCTGCCCCAAGTTGGGCAAACTTGCCCTATACTTGGGCGAACCTGCCCTAACTTGAGCGAACCTACCCATAATTGGGTGAACCTACCCTAACTTGGGAAAACCTACCCCCAAAATAGCCATTTTCACCTTTCGTTCAGTCATTCTGAGCACCCGTTTGCTCATTTCGAACACCCGTTTCCTTAGTCTAACCATCCATCTCATTTCGAGCATTCGTCTCCTCATTCTGAGCATCCATTCCCTATTCCAAACATTCATCCCCTAGATCTGAGCATCTGTCTCCTTGATCTGAGCACCTGTTTACCTGTTTCGAGCATCCATTTCCTGCCTATCTTTCATTAAATAGGCAACATTGACCTCAACTTGGGAGAACATGCCCTATGCTTGGGTGAACCTACCCTTAACTTGGGTGAACTTGCCCTAACTTGGGTGAACCTACCCTAACTTGGGTGAACCTACCCTAACTTGGGTGAACCTGCCCTCTAAACAACTAATTTCATCCCTTGTTCAATCGTTCTGAGCATCCGCTTCCCTATTTTGAACATCCTTCTCCTCATTTCGAGCATCCATCCCCTCATTCCATGCATCCTTTCATCCATTCTAAACATTCATCTCCTTGTTCTGAGAGTCAGTCTCCCCTTTCGAGCAATCGTTTACTCGTTTCGAGCAACTATTCATTCATTATGAGAGTCTATCTCCCTTTCTGAGCATTCATTCTTCTCATTCCAAGCCTCCATCTCCTCGTTCTGAGAGTCGTTCATCCATCCCAAGCAATTGTTTACTCATTCTGAGTAGTTTTTCATCCATTTTGATCATCCGTTCACTTGTTCCAAGTAGTTGTTCATCCATTTTGATCATCCGTTCACTCGTTCTAAGCAATCGTTCATCCATTTTGAGCTTTCGTCTCCTCATTCTACGAGTCAGTCTCCTATTCTGAGCAATCATTTACTCATTTCGAGTAGTCATTCATCCATTCTGATCATCCGTTCACTCATTCTAAGTAATTGTTCATCCATTCTGAGCTTTCATCTCCTCATTTTAAGAGTCAGTCTCCAGTTTCGAGCAATCATTTACTCCTTTCGAGTAGCCGTTCATCCATTCTGATCATCTATTTACTTGTTTTGAGCATCCGTTCATCTATTCTAAGCATTTGTCTCCTTGTTCCAAGAGTCAGTATCCCCTTCTAAGTGATTGTTTACTTGTTCTGAGCATCTGTCCAAGCATTTGTCTCCTCACTCTGAGAGCCCATCTCCCCATTCTGAGAATTCGTCTACCCATTCCAAGAATTCGTCTCCTCGTTCTAAGAGCTCGTCTACCCATTCTGAGAGTCCATCTACCTGCTTTGAGAGCCTATCTACCTGTTCCAAGAGTCCTTTTCCATGTTCCAAGGATCAAAAAGTAGATAAGCGAACCTGACCTTCATTGGGAAAACTTGACTTTCAATAGGTGAACCTGACCTTCATTGGGCGAACCTGACCTCCATTGGGTGAACCTGACCTTCAATAGGTGAACCTGACCTTCATTGGGAAAACTTGACCTTCATTGGGTGAACCTGACCTTCATTGGGTAAACCTGACCTTCATTGGGTGAACTTGACCTTCATTGGGCGAACTTGACCTTCAATGGGCGAACCTGACCCTCAATGGGCAAACTTGACCTTCAATGGGTGAACCTGACTTTCAATGGGCGAACCTGAGCTCCAATGGGTGAACCTAATCTTGAATGGGCGAACCTGACCTTCAATAGGTGAACCTGACCTTCATCTAGTCATTTACATCTTATGTTCATCCGTAATCTACATTTTGATCCATCTGCATCATTCGTTCATCATCCGAGTCATCTAAGCACACCTTAGAGCATCCCTAATTCACATATCAATCATCGTTTTCTTGATCCAAATCCTATGAACTTCATTTCAAATTGTTATCCAAATTGACCTAGGTGTCTGAATCTAATTGTCATCATCCAAATCTGCTTAGGATTGTCATTCATCCTGAGTCAATCAATCATCGTCAGCCTAATCAATCCACTTTCAATCTCAAGGTGGATTCAATGCTGCAATCAACTATCTATCCTTTAATCTAATCAATTAGCATCCTAAGTTACCTAGGGTAATCTTTGAACTTAGTTTCAAGTCCCTTTCATTATCCTATTTAATCATCATTTGATCTTATCAATTGATCTTATCCATTCCAACCGCATCTCTATCTGATCACCCAATCAATCTATTTTTATCTTTAAGTAGATTCGGGATCGTAATCATCCTGTGGTAATCCAATCCCATCAAACCTCTAAACTTGGTTTAGAGTCAATTCCATCACATCATCAAATCATCCTAATCTGAGCTTTGATCCAATCCTAATCTAAGCTTTGGTCCATTCCCATCCTAGATCTTTATCCTTTCATCACCTTCTAATCGTTTGTTCCCATCTCTTCAATCTGTATCCATCTAATCCAACATCATGAATCCTTATCCCTCACCAATAGTAGTCAAGGGAAACCCTAATTACATTGACGAAGATAACAAGAGTCTTGTTGATCAAGAAATATATGACATAGATCCCCTTGATGTCATCATTTCTAGTAAGATCTCCCCAACCGTTTTCCATAGTCCAATCACCCCTCTAAAATATCCTGTTACGTCTTTATCCACACCTAATAATGGTTATTATGCTACCTTTGACAAGGGATGTTTGATATCTTCCCCATCTGCATATTCATCATATTTTGCATCTACATCTTTCTCTTATCCAACATCCACATCCTTGTATTCCAATCTACCATCTCAATCTTCCCATCCTAATCTACCATCCCAATACTCCTACCATAATCCTATTGGAAAAATAAGGACAAACAACTAAGAGGGGGGGTGAATCAGTTGTCAGAAAATATTAACCTTCTTCTAACTTTACTTAACTTAATATCAAATCTAATGAAATATTAATAAACCATAAACAGTTAGCACATCAAAGAGACAAAGAACACCAAGATTTTTTATGTGGAAACCCTGTTAGGGGAAAAACCACGACAGATGTTAGTCCACAATATTATACCCTATTAAAAGTATAATGAGAAATAAGGGGAATGCACATGCATTCAGGCACACTTCCTAGAGCTCACTGCTCAAATACAAGAGAGGACTCACTGTCCAAAAGGAGTTTCGATTAAGACCATCCAAAATGTGAACTGAGAAAATAGCTTCTACACAAGCCTGATTACAGTTCCAATTAAGCACAAAAAAACCTTCTTCACTCTTCGCTCAACCTTCTTCACACTTCGCTCAATCTTCTTCACACTCTACTCTGCAATCGAATGATATTCACACATAGACACATGGGAGCACATGGATCACTCTTGAGCTTCATTTTCACCAATTAAAAAATCACTCTTATATATCCACAACATGAGATTACATCAACAACTTAGTCAGACAAGGATATGAAACATATTTTCAATGTCGGCCCAAATTTATAAATAAATTTGCAATGTGAATCCACCAATGTCAGCCACAACATAGTGGAGACCCAAATTAATAATTCCAACACAAAAATACTTCAATTAATTTCACCTCAAAGATCCACAACATGCTACCATCAACATGTCGGCCAGGAACATGAAAAATGAAACATACAGAGAAAAATCTTCAACCACGAGCACACTGATCAATTTGGACATACCACAAAGATAGAGCACAATCTAGAAGCATCCAAAATCAACAAGAACTAACAGAGAAACATCCACAACAATAGAAACACATAAACTTCAATCTGGAATACTGACAGAACCCACAAAAATACTGTCAGAACACAACTGTTCACAGCATAATCAAATCTTAACGTGGACCTTTGAAATTTCTGATGGATGAACTAGATACACTTAGCAGAAAACCCTTAAATCCACAAGAACTGATCTTCAACATACAAAACAAGACACCTTCATGACCTTCATAGTTCCACTGGGAACCTGGAACACTTCTTTTAACAATTTTCTCAATATCCTCGACATATACAACCTTCAATACACCAAATGCTAATAGTGTTGACATCAATGACAACCACATATCAGCAACACATCCACAACATCCAACAAATATGTCATCCATGTCCCCCTATCTTAATCCTACGTCCACACATTTTTATCTTAATCCTACACCCCCATCAACCTATCCTAATCCAACATCCACATCTTCTTATCTCGATCCATCATTTGCATCCTCCTATATCAATATATCATCTCAATCTTCCCATCCACCATCCCAATACCTTTATTACAATCCACCAATCGTATCCTCTTGTCCTAATCCACCGTCCATGTCCTCCTATCCTAATTCACCATTACAATACCCCTACCTTAACCCTCCATCCAATCCTAACCCTCCATATACTCCCAGTCCAATACCCAATCCAATTCCTTCATCTAATCCTAGTCCACCAATCCATAATCCCAGTCCTCCACCAATCCCTAATCCTTCATCTATTTCCACCACCAAGCCTAGAGAATGCATGATTCTCACTCCAAAAGTTCTCCAAGGGCTTATGACAAAGAAGACATCTTCACCTACACATCCTGAAGTCATGGAATCATGCTGACCTACTCCATCATCCACAATCACTAGTGATGAGATCCTTCTCCATACCACACCTATCATTGATGTTACCACCCCTAGCACCATTCAAACCGTTGAAACCATCACAACCACTGAATCCACTGAACCCCCATCTCCTACTCCTAGATCCACCCAGTCCATCGAAGACAACCAAATTCAATCCACTCCACCTACAACTAGATCCACCCAATCCGTTGAAGACAACCAAATCCAATCCACTGCACCTACTCCTAGATCCACCCAATTCGTCGAAGACACCCAAATCCACTCCACTTCTCTCACTCCTAGTGTCACCAAAATTCACTCCCATGAACTTCATGAATCCCCTATCCTTCCATCTTCCCCACTTGCAGAGTCCCTCCAAGACTCCATCATCATGCCATCCACACAAGATGAGTCATGCCAAGAGTTTGATCCAAAGCATACCAGCATATCCCCTTCTCTAAATCAAGATCCTACTATCCCATCTAGTTCCCTTCAAGATCACATTCCTCCATCCACTCCATCCCATGATCCATTTGTCACTCAAGATCCAATTGCTCCATCTCATGAGCCCTTATCACCCACTTCCACAAATTCATATCTTATCATATCACCTAATCCCTCTCCTGATCCCTTACCATTCACTCCTACTGATCAAGATGTTGCTACCCCATCATCTCCATCTCATGATCCTCCATCATCGCCTAAACCTACTATCCCCTCACTTCTCTTCTATCCCCTTGGTACTCTCACATTCCTCCATGGTGGTCTCCTTGCAGAAGAAAAACAAAGCATATATACCACCCATCATCCTCCGCCTAATAATGGACTTGCATCTTGTTTCTAGAATAACAAAAATCCTATCATCGATCAAATGCTCAAGAACATGAATTATCAAGGAAATGGTTTATACCTTCATGAGCAAGGCATTTTGGAGCTCATCCAGGTCAAAGAACACTCCTATACGCGAGGTCTCGAATGTACTAATCATGAATCACAATCCAAAAATGTTGGTACAACTTCCACACACCCTCAACAATCCTCTTCTAAATGAATAAGAAGCTCCTTCCATCACTCCACCAAATCATTTGTTGCCATCCCCCCTCCTCCATCGTATCACCTCAAAACAACCATACATATTCCTCCTTCATCCACTCCATCCATTTTGGGTCCTTACATCCCTCCATCCACCATCCCTCATCCTTCATCTACTCCATCCATTTTGGGTCCTTATGTACCTCCATCCACCATCACACATCCTCTAACTACTAAATCCATTTTGGGCCCTTATATCCAAAAATCACCTCCCCCATCTTGTCCTATTCATCCTTTTATCCCTCCATCACCTATCCATGTCGTCCACCATCAACATCCCACTTTCATATCCCCTAATTAGGATCAACAAAGGTGCATACCTACACATCCTTCGTCCACATATCATCCCCAAAATTCAACCTCCATCACTCCACATCATCCATCTTCTCATACCCATCCCATTGTTATTAAAAGCACTTTGGATACCAAAGCAAAAATGCATAAACCTAAACATCTACATGAATCTAAATCTCCTCATGTCCCCTCTAAAATACATGTGGAAGTGAAGAAAAATCCAATCCAAAATCAAATCCATAGGCAACAAAGGCCCACCAAAGCAAAAATCAAAACCATGTGGATCCCAAAGAACAAAGATGCAATGCCTCCGAATGAAAAATTTGTAACAACATCCAAAGTTGCTAATCCAAAAGCTAATCATACACCCCTTCTATCTCCTAAGCTTGTTTTGGGTTCTTATGTCCCAAAATTCACTATCCCATCTCCTCCATTATCCCCACATCATTCATCCACTAATCCTCCTATCCTTTCGCATCCACCACCATATGTGCCAATGTTGGTCCTGAAAACATCTCCCCATCACACATCCACCCCATCATTACATACATATACTCTCCAACATCCCATCCATTATCCCACATATATCCCCCATCAAATCCCCCAAATTCATCCTCTTGCATAATCCATCTCTCCTAATAAGGTTGTACTAACATCAAATCGTCACTTCACACATGGGCTCTTCTTACCTCATACAAAATTTGATGCTTGAGTCCTCCATCCATCTCCTTATAGCATGTCTTCGAAATCCACTTATCCACATCCCTATCCTTATCCATCTCTTTCCGTATGCTATCCAAAAACACAAAAAAAAAAAAAGAAGTAAAGAGAAATAATTTGTCCAATGGTGAAAACTTTACAAACAAGTGCCTTGGACAAGGACCATGATGAAAACTTGGAAAACATGCATCATGTGTAAATCCCCCATCTAGCTTACTTCCACAATTTGGGGCAATTGCATCCCCTTCACCCATCTCCTCCATCCAACCTATCTTACACATCCTATCTATCATATCCCATTTATCCTAATCCCTCCATCCTCCTTGTGATCTTAATATAGATAGGGAAAAACATACATACATGCTTTGGACACCTCTTGGCATCCATTCCCCTCATTCATACACTATCCTAATCTTTATTCACATCCATCTACCTTCTTTGTCCACCCATCATGCTCCCATTAATCTCCCCTCCTTATCTATACATCCTATCCATATCCATCTCACTCCTTTATTTTCCCATCCTTCTATCTTCCATCCCTCATGTATCTAGAGTTGGGGCATCTCCTTCCTTTGTGACATAATTCCTTGGATACATCATTCATCCAAACAATCCCTTCCATCTCCCCACCCTTATCTCCCTATCCATCCAAACAATCCTTTTCATCTCCCCATCCTTATCTTACCATCCATCAAATCAACAATCCATTCCTTTCCATCTCCCCATCTTTATCTTCCTCTCCATCCCTCATAGCAATCCCTTCCATCTCCCCATACTTATCTTCTTATCCATCCAAACAATCCCTTCCATCTCCTCATCCTTATCTTCTAATCCATCTAAACAATCCCTTCCATCTTCCCATCCTTATCTTCCTACCCATCCCTCATAGCATCCCTTTCATCTCCCCATCCTTATCTTCCTATCTATTCATCATAGCATCCCTTCCATCCCCCGTCTTTATCTCCCTATCCATTTATCTCTATCCTCATCCCATCTCATAATCCCTTGTCATTGGTATTTGGCTATAGGCTTCCCCCCATGCAACCCAATGCCATCTCTCTCACTATCATAAATCCCACCTTGCCAATCTCCTCTCACTTTTCATCACTTATCTATCTATCATATCATCATCCCAATTCATCTTTTGATGATTTGGATAACTATCCCATCCCTGAGCTACACCTGATCACCATCATCCTATCTTATCCACTAGGTCTATCTTATCTAATCACATTGGTTCCATATTTTTATCTACTTATACTGGTCATCTCATCATCCTTCATGCATGGTCGATTGTTGGTCTTTTGTCAAACTACGTTGCCCCTATGCTTTCATGTAGGCAAGGTCGATCATTTGATCCACCCCCGGGGCTTTTCTTTTGTCCATCATGTCATCCATTGAGGTCTCCATCGTCCTCTTCCCACTTTTATCCATGGTCAGTGGTCAACCTTTTATCGTACTACGAGGGCTCTTTGCTTTCACGTAAGCAAGGCTAATCTTTGATTGGCCCCCAAGCCCCTAGGTCTTTAGCGTGTGTCAGTCTTGTGTCTTGTGTCTCGTGTCTAGTGTCGTGTCGACAAGCTATGCCCTTATCGCACTGGTTCTTTATAAATGAGATCCACTCATATCATGAGATCCAATTAGCTTTGAATATCCTGCGTCATATCGATCTTTTAGTTTAATATCCATCTTTGGTCTCAACAGGATGCATCCTTTCTAATAGACCTCATCAATCCCATCCATCCCCTTGATCCTATCACAAAGGACACTCGAAATTGATTGTGACCTTTTGATGCTTTTGGCTTTTGTTTATCATTTGAGCTCCCTATCATCACTTGTCATGGTCGCCTTGATCCATCATATCATGGTGTGCTTTGACTAGTAAACATAGGGGCATATCTTGATCTTTTCTTTGTTGTTGTTCTCTCGGTTGTCCTACGTAGTACCCACCAAGACTCTTGTGGTCTTGTGTTACACTGGGGCATCCTTTTGTGTTTTTGGTTATTCCAATGTTTGGCCTGACCAAGGTCTTTGTGACTTTGGGGCGTTGGAATAGCCTTCTTGTCTATTGTGTTTGTTTCATGCATTAGACACTAACCCGCCTTGGTTCTACATACCCTGGCATCTTGTGTCTTACGCTATAGCAAAAATCAATGCTCAAAAAATGGAAAATCATGTTAGGATTGCATTTAATTTTCTATTCCATTGCATTGCTTGTATCCTCCATCTCTTCTCATCCATCTTTTCATCAATGCTCATCATTCCATCCTCTTTTCAATCTTCTTAGAATAATATAGATGGGTTATTCTAAGCATCTTTTCCACCATCTGACATCTCCATCCAATCCTCGTCTAATCAAATCTAGCACAAATCATCTAATCATATCCTCGGTCTTGTTCTCATCCTTGCTACAAGCCTTGATCCAATAATCATCATCATCGTCATCATCTTCAGGATGTATCCTTCCCTATCCTTTGGTGTTATTTTGGGATGTATCCTTCCCTCATCAACAACACTTTCATCATCATCATCGAGATGTATCCTTCCCTATTCTTGTGTTGTTTCGGGATATCACATTCCCTCATCGACAACACTCCATCCATCATCAACCCATTTTGGCTTGTAGCTTGACTAGGAAAACATCACATTTGTCCTTGAATCCATTTGTGCTTCCCACTCTCATATCGCTTATCCTCCTCTCTATCCATCACTTTGCATCATCTTCCTCATATACCCCTTGCATCATCTCATCCATTTCGAGAGCACACCCATGTTCTCTTGAACCCGCATGTCCTCTCGAGGGGGAATTCTCCATCCCTAATCTTCATCTTCACTCCTATCATCATTTTTCCTAGTCACTACTTTGAATGATTGGGGCATCTTTTCCAATCTAACCATCCTCTTCTTAGTCTTATCTTTTAATCTTCTTTAAAATGATGCTACTTTGTAACACCATCTTAAAGAGGGGAAAAATGTAGACACCTAAATTTGGAGACTTAAATTTGTCCAAATTTGTCCCTTTTCGTCTAAATATCCTCTTACTTGCATCAATTGATTAATATTGCTATTATTTAATTAATACAATTAAATTCTTCTAAATCGCTAAGGTATTTAGTTAATAATTAAATACCTTCCCCTTTATTCCACTTTTCCTCAAAAGAATTAAATAAATAATACACTTATTTAATTCTTCACATGTCACATCCTACATCACTATTTCTTAATCCTAATCCACCTCCTAATACCATCATTAGGGATGTGCACATGTCTAATCCATGATTAGGATGTGTCACATCCTCCAACTTTTGCAAGTTGGCTCCTAATCTTCATTAGCCATTAATTGTCTTCTAATCACTGATTAACTAGTCTAATCAATACCTTGGTCAACTCTCTCACCTCCCAAGGAATATTAAATTCCTTTTATTATCCCCATGCCCTTCCTAATGAAATTTTAAATTCCATTTTATCCTTCCAAGGACTCTCCTTTTCCCCATGTGATCATTGAAAAGTCACATCACTCACATGGGTCAAAGTCCTACTTTTTTGGGAACATTGTTTTATCCACAAGATACTCCCAATCATGTGAATTTAAAATTCACATTTATTATCCCAACCATTTCTCTCTTCCCCATGATGATGTGTGAGGAATTCTAAAATTCTTCACATGTCAACATCCTTCCCACATGGGGACAAGAAGTTCCTTTTGAGGAAATCTTCTCCCCTTTCCAAAGTACTTGAAAGTACCTCCACCTCACTTGTACCCTCTCCACCTCACCATGTCATTTTTCCATCTTATTTCCACATGGTAAGATGTGAGGGCTTGTGAGTCCTCAACTCACCATAGCCCTCCATCTTGGCCATGTTGGCTCAATATTGACCATTGAATTCTCTAGAGAATTCTCCCCTAAATATAAAGGATTTCTCTTTCATTCATTCATTAGGCATTATCACATTCAAGTCTTCAACAACTTCATCTCTCAGGCAACTTGAATCACTTGCATCCATCCTCCATTGTTGAAGCTCCAAGCTTTCATTGTATCCATTTTGTTCACTTATCCAAATACCCACCTTCATCTTTTGAATCTCCATCAAATCCTTATCACTTTGCATCTATTTTATCACACTCTTGCTATCAAGGAGCACACAGAAATCAACAATCCAAGCGCCAACCAAGGAGGAGCTTGAACAAGGTAAAAAATCTACTTGTTTATCTTTATTTTGCTTAAGTTTAACGTAGCTCTATCTTGAAGTGTTAAGTGTTGTTTATTGTCTTTTGCATTATGTTTTGTGTCATTTAGATAGGCTAACAACTCTTGATCACAATAATTTTTGAATTTAGGCCATAGATTTGATGGAGGATTAGAGGATGGTGGGGGTAATGAAGAGTTTGATGGGTTAGAAGGTGGAGAGGCAAATGGATTAGGACTAAGACATGGTGGCTTAGGGATAGGCATTTGATTGGATGGTGGTATGATAAAGTTATAGGGTGCGTGAACTAGATTGGTGTTCCCTTTGTCAATGGTTGTGTTAGAACATGAAGAAGTTTGACCTTGTTGTAAGGTAGAAATTAAGTTCACATGTGTTTGTTGTGATGTGGTTTGATAAGTTGATGTGGCATTGATATGCGAAGAAGTGGATGGATTAGATTGGTATGAGGTGCAAGGGGATGACACATAAGGTTGAGGTGGCATTGGTTGATAATGAATGGATAGGGGATGATGTTGTGGTTGTTGGATTTGACAAGTGGCAATGAGTTGATTGGCTTGAGCTAAGAGGTGTTGGATTTAGGTGATTTAAATTTTTGAAAATTTTGGAAGAGGGTTTTAATTCTTTGTATGGTTTGGTGGTCTAGGGGTTGGGGTATTTAGTGAGATGTTTCAAGGAGGTTTTAAAATTGGGATGCTAGGACTTTGTTTTTGAATGTGGGCATGGTGTCACACATGTGTTTAAGTTCTTGCATGTCGATTCGTTCCTCAAGGTATGCAACATAGTTCATGTCATCATTAGAGGTGGTAGGAGGAGCCCCTCGAAGTATGATTTTAGGTTTTGGTTTTGTTTCATTATTTGAACTAGGGAGAGGGCCTTCTTGAATTATGATATTGGGCTTAGGATTATGATTGGGATTGTTTATGATTAGGGCCATTTTGACAAGTGTTGATTGAATAGGACTAGGTTGGTGATGATGTTGAGATGATAA
Source organism: Sequoia sempervirens (assembly GCA_007258455.2). NCBI lineage: Eukaryota > Viridiplantae > Streptophyta > Pinopsida > Cupressales > Cupressaceae > Sequoia > Sequoia sempervirens. The sequence goes on along the minus strand of VDFB02019142.1, from coordinate 33,304 downwards.
GATTGGATGATTAGGAATGATTAGGGTTGATGGTTAGAATGAAAGTTGAATGATGAAGATATGATTGGACTATGATTAGGAATGGGTAGGATGAGATCAATGTGAAATGATGATTAGGATAATGATTTGGATAGAATGATTAGGAATGATGTGGAATGACAAGATTGGGTGGCTTAATTGATTAGGACGATGACTAGGATGAATGAATGATGAGTAGGATGTGATTAGGACAAGGTGGAATGATGAGGGATGATGACTAGGATACAATTAGGATGAAGTGGATATGATGTGGCTAAGAAGGGTGATTAGGATGAAAGTGATTGGATATGAATGTGTTGGAAGAATGTGTAAAGTGACTTGTCTTTATGTGTTTGGTGTTTAGCTTGATTTGGCAATGTTTAAATGAATGATCACACATGTACACACATGAATCACTCACGCAAGACACATAAGAAAGTTTAAATTTTGAAATTTGAAGAATGTAATGATGATTATTAAATAAGCACACGTAGAAGACACATCAACAAGCCCTATGACTAGTCAAGTGGGGTATGGCCAATTAGGTCTCAAGCTAGTTTGCATGAGGTTGAATAGGTATAATTTGAAAGCAAGATCCTGCCACACGACTGGGAGAAAGAGGTAACCCACCCTTCACCTTCACTTCACAAAGGTATAAAGTTCTTTGGGGATTAGCCAAGAGTGACAAGATTTCAACTCCCAAAGAGGCATTTCTTTGGATTCACACTTGGATTGAGGTCATCCCTTGGAGGGGTGTGTGCTCCAAGCAGGCCTCCTAAGAAGAGTATGACAAAGGCAAACCAAGTGAGGTGTTTTGGAGGACACACACACTTGATTCACACTCACAGTTGTTAATTTCCCTTTAGAAATGAAATGTGTGAAGAAAACAATGGAAGCACTTGTTATTTTTAACCCAAATCCAAAATGTGTGATGGAAGACAATGGTTCTTTTTAAGCCCAATTTCAAAATGTGATTGCAAACAAGATGTTCGTTTTAAGCCCCAAATTGAAGTGTGTTGACAAGCAATGATTAGAGATGAAAGATGAAATGTGTGCACCTAGACTTTATTTAGCTCCAAATTTTTGTCCACTTGATCCAATTTTCCCTTTGAAGTGTTTTTTTTTTTTTTGCACATTCACAAAACCAACAACAAAGCCAAAACCCTAACAAGATAATTGATCACTAATATTAGAGGGTTAGCTAGTCAAGACAAATCTGATTTTTTGAAATGTTTATGGCATATAAAGTAAAAACATAGAGAACTAACCCTTATTGAAATTTCTAGATCTTTCCAAAAATGTAAAGAAATAAGAAAAATTTACTGTTTTGCACCCAACATTAATTTTTGATGAAAAATCATTAAAAAATTATACAAAATTCAAAATAGGTCCAAAAATTTTGATTTTTGGAATAAAGGTGCCTGACATCATCCCAAATCTGTAGAAATTTTTTTGTGAAAAGATCAACAACTCTTTGAGATATATAAACAAATCTTTGTAAAACTCTAATTTTCAAATATCTATTTTTTGTTTAATTATTTTTCATCCAAATTAAAAACATAAATAATAGACCCCTACTTAAATTCAGAGAGAGATTTTCAAAAATATAAAAATATCTAAAAAATTCGCTAATTTTCTTTCAAAATTGATTTTTTCATGAAAAATAACAAAAAAAATATAAAAAATTAATAATAGCTCCAAAAATATCCTATTTTTAGATTGGAAGTTCTTGATATTGTCCCTAACCTATAGAAAAAAATTTGTGAGAAAATATGTAGCCATTTGAACGATATGGTCAAATCTTTGAAAACTAGGGTTTTGTCCAAAAATGATGCGAAACCTACACCAAAAAGCTAACAAAACCTACAACAAAAAGGATCCAACTCCAAAATTCCTCAAAATTTGTCAAAATATTGAGCTAAAAAATATTTAGGGGGTTCACATCAGGTTCACCAAAATATATATGAAAAAATTAGATAAAATAAAAATGATAAAACAATAACATGCATTACTTAATCCAAATCTTCAATACCTCAAATAGACGCAATGATGGATGAATTATTGCTTGATTTGATATGTTGGTTGCTCAATTCAACAACATAACATTGAGATGGAGATGATAGATAGAAATGGATGAATGATTCAAGAATGATTTTGGCAGCATAAGGATACTTGAAGAATCAACCCCCCCAAATGGCTTATGAGAGGGTTGATTTATAAACAAGGTCTTATTTGAATTGATGGTTGAGATTGGATGTCAATAAGATGCCTTAATCAATGGTCAAGATTGAAAATTGTAGTATGAAAAAGGGTTAGGGAAAAATTAGGGCAATCAATGGTGGAAAATGAATGAGACAAGAGAAGATAAGAATGACACGGATAATGAGATTGACACAGAAAAAAGAGGTTCTTGGAGAAAATTAAATAATTATAAAATTATTTAATTTGGGAGGGAAGGTGAATAATTAAATAATAAAAGCATTATTTAAATATAAAAGACATGTGACATGTTGACTTTTAAATTAAATAATAATTTAATTCAAAAGTGGATGAAAATGACAAATTAGTAAATAATTAAATAAATAAAATTTATTTAATTATAGAAGAGGAGGATAATGAATAATTAAATAATTAAAGTAATTATTCAATTATGTAGAAAAATGACAATAATTAAATAAATAAGCATTTATTTAATTATAGAAAGGAAAGGGCTAAATAGTGACGTAATTAAATAAACAAAATTTATTTAAATAATCAAGGGAAGAATAAAGGAAAAAATGAATTAATTAAATAATTAAGAATTATTTAATTAATAGAGGAATATGACCTTAAAAGATAATTAAATAATTAATATTATTTAATTATGCAAGTAGAAGGAGGAATTGATATGAAAAGGTGGATTTATAGGCGAAGGACAATTTTTAGTGTCTACAAGTATTATTTAAATAAATGTAAAACCCTTAGGGGTTCAGTGTTAAACTCACAAAAAAATTAAGGAAATAAAACCTCACATAAATAACACTCATGTAAATAAAAGTAGTAAATAGCTAATAAATAAACTACTCTAAATAAAACAGTTGAGACAAAAAAAGTGTAATTTATTAAATTTTAAACAAGAATAAATAACAATAATGAAAATGAATAATAGCAAACAATTACCTATTTTTTAAATTTAAAATTAGAATGAATAGACTAAGATGATCTTGCTTTTAAATTTTTGGGATTGTATGCAAACTTGGGTCAATCTCACATGTATAACAATAATCCTCACATTAGTGGTCTTGACCCTTGATTTGTGGTTCAAATTTTTTTGTTGTGGATAGACCCAATTGTCTATAAATATCCAATACCTACAAACAAGTTTTATTTGTGTTTGTAACCTATAATGAAGTTCTCGATTGTGTTTATCAATATTATTAAAAAAAATTCATGCTAGGTGCAAGAAACAAATTGATCCATATCATTCACCTTAATCTAGCTTGCTAATTGATTTAATAATTTTGATGAAGTTATAAGAGAAGCAATACATGTAAATGTTATGATGGTGATTATGGTGACTTGAGACTTTAATAAAGTGCTAAGGGTGATTAAATCAACATGAACAAGAACTAGGGATTTTAACTTGTTTATAAATAGGTTGATGCAATCAAAATAGCTAGTGTGGAATAGTGTTATGATAGGGTTGTTGGTACTATTTTTAGTACTAACAATTTTGGCACTACTGTTACTATTTCAGGAGGCTTCTTTAGGAAATGATCTAGCCTCATTTGTGCATGTGAGCACAATCAATTTTTTGAACAGATCAATGAGCAGGGAGGGTCAGTCTCATAATGGTGGTCCTCAAATCTTGAAAGTAAATAGTCATTTGGAACAAAGCCAAGATCACCCAATTTTAGTGATTTAACCGGAATTTGTTAAGGAGGATGTTAGTTATCTGTCCAACCATACCTTGATTTGTAAGTTTATGGGGGTTCAAGTTTCTCTCCCTATTTTGGAATCCTGGGCAAGAAGAAATTGGAACCTCGAGGGAGAGCTGGAGATTATGGTGACGGCTAATAACTACTTCGTAATTTTTAAATGTCTCGCTGACCGTAAAAAGGCTTCTATAATTAGGTTGGATTATTTATCAAACTGTGGCATATTGGCTTTAATCCTATGGAGGAGCTCCCATCATGTGTTCCTATTTGGGTTAGGCTTCCATGGTTACCATTACAATTTTAGAGGAATAATATATTGCATATGATTGTCTTATTCCTTGGAAAACTAGTGGGTCCATCACAAGGAACTCTGGATAAAAAGGTAATTTATTATGCTCAGATTTGTATTGAAATGAATTTAAATAAACCCTTTTTGGACATTTTAGAAATTCATCTTGGATCATCTTCTTGGACCCAACTGCTTGATTATGAATCCCTCCCATTTTGATGTCGGATTTTCCATGAATATGGCCATTTACAACGGAAGTGTCCTCGGGTCACCTCTATTGAGCCTACATCTAATGTGTCATCACATCAACCATCTAATATGGACAAAGGGAAGGCCTCGGTGAGGGTCGAGGAAGAAAATAAGGATGTTTTTATTCTTGTAAAGTATTCCAACAAAGGTACATTAAAAAAAGACCCTTTAAGGACAAACAAGATGGAGTCTCTAATCATATTGACATGTTGGAAGACTCTTATCTACTAGAGACGAACCCAAATGGACTGAAATTCATAGTTGGTAGTTTGGGTGAGACCTAGGTGATGGTTAGAGAGGATGGTATTCAGGGCATTCAACAAGGGATTCTCATGCATGCTCAAATGGACACAGATATGGATCCTAGGGATCATTGTGCCCTGGAAATAAGTGAAAATAATGAGAGGGATGTTGGATCGACCAAAGTTATGGTACCTCCTCTACTTGAGAAGGAGGAATTGGATTATGGAAAAAGTGGTACAGTCTCTACCTCTCTAGGACTGCAACCAAAAACCTTAAGAGGGGAGCTTTGGATAAAATACTAAAGGTAGGGCATAAGAAAGATCAAGATAAAATTAAATTAATGGGGGATACTTTTATCGAATCAGGGTCAATCAAAGCCATTGACTCCCACTTCTCTAGTTCCCAAAAATTATTGTCCTCTCATGCAATGTAAGGGGCTTGAACAATGCCCCTAGACAAAATTTTGTTCGAGAGTTGATTAGGACTCATGTGTTGGATATTATATTTTTGCAGGAGACAAAGTTATTTGTGGAGAGGATGTATAACTTGGTTCCCAAGTTGTGGTGGAGTAGCTAGTGTCAGTGTATTGGGGCTTAGGGAAATGTTGGAGGGGTATCCTACCTCTGGAACCCACTTAAGGTTACTCCTCTCTGGTGGCTTTCGAGTAGGTTCTCAATCTTTGAGGTCGTCACTAGTTTTCAAATTGGAGAGATTATTCTACTCTCCAATGTTTATGCTCCAACAAATACTCTTGGTCAAACCAATCTTTGGGATCATATATGGTATATTTAGTCATTGACCCCTTTATATCCATGGATCCTAGCTGGAGACTTTAATGCCATTGTCAATTTAGAGGAAAAGGGGGAGGGGTGCAAAGGATTGAGCCTTCTTCTATACAACTAAGGGATAATACTACTTCCATGAATGTGGTGGACATCAAGCCAAGCAATGGTCGGTTTACCTATAATAATAGGAGATAGGTAAGGATGCAATCTTTGAGAGGTTAGACATGTTTTTGGTGTCTAGTTTTTGGATTGGCAACAACCAGACTATCAAATATGAGATTTTAGAGTGGCGGGGTTCATGCCATTGACCTATCAAACTCTTAGCTATCTTTATGGGAGCCATAAAGAACCCAACCTTTAAGTTTCATCTTATGTGGCTTCAAGACCCCCTATTGCAAGAGCTTATGGTTGACTGGTGGAGGAGAGGTAGGCCACCTCATGGCATGACTATGTATTCTTTTGTGAAAAATTTACAATTTGTGAAGTATCAACTCAAGAAATGGAATAGGCAAAATTTTGGTAATATCTTTATGTTCAAGGAAAATGCTCAATTCCACTTGGATGATATTATTTGACAGATCAAAGACCATGGTCTTATAGAGGTTTCCCTTAAGAATGAAGTTATTGTGCCCTAAAGGAGCTTGAGGAATGGGAGCTTCATGAAGATATTTTCTAGAAACAAAAATCTCAAATTAAGTGGCTTTAGGAAGGAGACAAAAATACAAATTTCTTCTTTAACTTTTACAAGGCTAGAAGGCATGGAAATAAGATCTCCTTTCTTCTGAATTCCTAGGGAGTGCAGGTATCTTATTTTTTCAGGATATCTCTAGGGAGGCTACTCAGTATTACTCTTTGCTATTCAGGGAAGACTCACCCTCTGCTATGGAGGAGGAAAACCTTATTTTGGATTACATCCCACCTCTAGTGTCTATGGAAAGGGAAATCCTCTATCCTTGATGGTTTCTCGATGGAGTTATTTCAGGAATTTTAGGAGATCCTAAAATTTGATTTATTGGAGATTGCTTAAGAGTCCTAGAGGAACAAATAGATGTTGAGAGAAATTAATTTCTAAATAAGCTCATTTCAAAGGAACATACATGATTTATTGCTCATAGGAAAAATTTAGATTAGGTTGTTATTGTTGTTGAGGCCATTCATTCAATCGCTAACTCTAAGGAGAAAGCTATGTTCATCAAACTCGACATGGCTAAAGCTTATGACCGGGTCAAATGGTCATTTCTTCAAAGGATTCTTCTATCTTTTGGTTTTGGGGTTGAATGGGTCGAATGGGTAATGAGTTGTGTGAATTTGACATCTTATTCAATCATCATCAATGGCGAGCCTTCTACTTTATTTGGTGCTTCATGCGGTCTCTTCCAAGGTGACCTTCTTTCACCCTATTTACTTATCATTATGGATGAGGGTTTAGGTAGATTCATTAAGCATCAGGTTCATCATGGTGTCATTCAAGGTTGGAGGTGGGGCAATGGCTTGCCTCGCTAGTCCCATCATCAATTTGTGGATGACACAACTTTGTTGGGAGTGGCTAAAATTAGGGAGGCAACTAACATTAGAAGGGTATTGGATATCTACCTTGCAACCTTAGGTCAATAGATTAATGAGGACAGGTCCTCTATCTTTTTCTTCAACATGCATCATCTAATTCAACTTTGGATTGTTCAAATTCTCAAATTTTAGGTGGGAGGACTCCCTTTGGTGTATCTCAGTATTCCCCTCTCTATTAGTCCCCTATCTATGGGGACTTGGAAAAAGGTGTTGGATAAGTTCAGAGGGAAGGTCATCCATTAGACTCACATGTGGCTTTCTTTTGTTGGGAGGGTTTTTCTCCTAAAATCTATTGTCCAAGCCCTCCCTATTTATAGGTGTATGGTCCAAGTGGATCCTTTAAGTTTCATTAAGGAGTTAGATGCTCTCTCAAGGAAATTATTTTGGGTTGCTAACTTAGTTGTGTCAAAGTGGAACTTAGTTAAGTGGGAGACTATATGTAGATTGAAATAGGAAGGGGGACTTGGGTTGCAACAGGCTAACCTCACTGGGTTGGCTTTGGCAACTAAGCTCTATTGGCGTTGGTACACCAACCAAAATCAAGCTTGGGCCAAGATTCTTACCTCTAAGTATCTAAGGGGGCTGCGAGTGATGATGTCCCTAAGATTGATTTTACTAGGAAAGGGTTTATGATTTGGGACACTCTTAAAAAAGGTGTTAAATTAATTAAGTACTGCTTGTTTTGAATTTGTAACAAGGGTTCCCACACCCTTTTCTAGTTTGATTATTGGGATGGGTTTCCCCCTATCATGTCTATGTATCCCCATCTTCAAGACCTTTGCCAGAGCTTCTTGGAGGTTGGGTAGTCTAGGGTTGAGGAATTCAAATATGTTCGGAGCTTGGGGTATGTGGAGAGGTGTAAATGGAAGGAGCCCTCCAGGGAATCTATTGAAGATTGAGAAGAATTAAAAAGGATTCTATCTAGTAGAGCTTGCAACTACCTAAGAGATAGATACTGTGGCCTGGGGTCCTAATCGTAAGGGGATATATTATGTGGCCTCTAGGTACATTAGGAGTTGAATAATCAAAATTATGGTGGGGTTGAGATTTTGTGGTGGAAAAATGTGTGGAATAATTTTGCTTGGTTCAAATGCAACTTTTTCTTGTGGATGGTCTCTTAGAATTGGTGCCTCACCTGGGATAACCTTCAGAAGAGGAGATTTCAAGGACCATTGATGTGTGTCATATGCATCAATAGTGGGGAATCCTCTTCTCATTTATTTTTCCAATGTGCCCTTTCTAGAGACCTCTGGCATAATTTGTGGTGGAGAGTTTGGAAGCAAGCTTGTGTTCATGTCTCCTCTCTTATTGATTTCTGGAGATGTTTGGGGAGGCCTCCAACTAAGGATTTTTTTATTCAAGTGGCATGGAGCATTGGACCTTCATGCATCCTTTGGCATATTTGGTTGGAAAGGAATCATAGAATATTTCACGGGTAGAATCAAGTTGTTCAATAGATATGGTAGAGAATTGTAGGCATGGTTCAAGAGACGTTGAGCACCAAATGTGATCTATCTGTATCCTTGGAAAATGGAGAGGTAGAGGTGATGAAAGAGTTGGGTTTATCTAGTGGTGGCATGGTTCACTCCTTGAGCAGAGGAGGTCATCTTTCCAAAAAGAAAACCCAGTGAGTTGGGAGATGGGCTATACCCCCTTCTGGTGTTTTGAAGATCAATATACATGGATCTTCCAAGGCATGCTGGTATTAGAGGAGTGGGGAGGGACAATATTGGGGCTTTTTTTTTCTCTTCTCCATTTATAAGGGTTGACACTCTAACAATCTCATGGAAGGTCTAGTTATCCTCATAGCTCTTGAAAAATCTTGTGTTCTTGAGTGGCGTAAGATCATATATGAATCAGATTCTTAGATTTTGGTTAATATGTTGAATGAGCAGAAATTGGAAGGTGTTAATTGGCAATTGATGATGGTGGTTTTATAGGTTCTTTATCTGAGTACATCTCTAGCTTTTGTCTCCTTTGTCCATATTATACAGGAGTGGAACAATGTTGATGACTGTTTGGCTAAATAGGCTTATGAGCATATGGGGGATTGGAGAGTGGAAGAGTGAGAACATTTATCTCAAGATCATTCCTAAATTTTAAATAGGTTAGTTTTAGAGGTTAGTGATGGATAATGTACTACAACACTTGGGACTGCAATGTTTTGGCTCCCCCAGAGAGGGTGTATTCTGATGTTTGTTTGGGTTGTTTTCTTTCCCCAATTGGGTCTCTAGCTCTTTGTATGATTGCTTTTTGTTGATTTAATAAATTTTTGCCCTTTTCTTTTAAAAAAATACATTAAAATTCTTGTGATAACATTTTAACTATATCAATAATGAAAGTCTTATTCGCTCAACTTTCAACTCTTAATATTTTGTTGTTGTTTGAATGAAACACTATTATAGCCATCATAATAGTCCTTTTGTATTGTGAGGTGACATGGTAAATTAATATGGAAAATAATTATGTCTTCAATTAAATTATCTTCTATAAAATTATATTGTTGACTTTCAAATTATTGGTTTTTTAGAAAATAGACTTACACTAAATGTAATTATGCACTAAATATAGTTAATTATATGTTTGCAAGCACTTATTGAAATAGTGTGATATTATCTAATATCACATTATTGCTTCGGTGCAAAAAATGACTAGAAATAATTTAACTAATCTACAATTACTAACTCGCAATTATAATAGTATATTATCTATGCAATCTAATAGCCACTAACCTTCACTCCAACTACAATTTCAACTATGCAATTACTGGTATGAACCAAACATAATGTGGTCGAGCACATTGTTGCTCCAAAATTATGCTACCATGAATTTCTGATGCAGGAGCATCCATGGTCAAAGGGCTATCCTCATCAACCAAAAAGAAATTATTTAAATTTTAGTTTCTTAAGGTTTGGTTTAATTATGCAATAGGTAAATAAATTGCAATGTTGAGGCCAAAATAATTTATTAAATAATTGGTCTTTATTTAAATATTGCTTTTTTGGAGTGAGAAAAAGTGTAGAAAGTAATTTTGGAGTTTGAAATTCAAAATTGGAAATTTTGGAATAGGTTTTTGGAGACTTTCTATTCCATTTAAAATATTATTTTTGAGATTCCAAAATCCCTAAAAAATAGGGATGGAGAGAGTGGACACCCAAGATAAGAAAATCAATTTTTTGCTTTAATGCATAAAAGCTAGTGTTTTTGGGAGAAATCAATTAATGACTTCATTATTAAAATTATTGTGAATGAGCACGACTTGGTTAATGATTTTATGGATTTTTATGAGGCATTTATAGCAACAAGTCATGGAATATGGTGCAACAAATTTTTGTGCCATATTTGGAAGCATTTAATGATGATTTTTAAGCACAAACTAAGGAATTTCAAAAAGACAATTGGAGGGAAATGAAAGAGCAGATTTGGGGATTTCAAAAAGGTTTTAATCTAGAAAAAATAGAGTCTTTAAGGTATTCAAAGATAAGCAATCAATAGCAGCAAGTTTGGAGAAAGAACTTGTAGGTTTCTCCTAAGAGTTGCACAAGAAAAAGTGCAGAAAATCAGCTTGTGAAAAGAAGGGGAATATGAGAAGAGAAGAGGGATTTTGTAGGGGAAGTTTGGTGAGAGTTGAGGGAAGAAGAAATCAGTTTGGTATGAATGTTTTTGCAGGTTTGGAAGTGAAGGCATAACAACAAATGGATTTAAGAATCCATGATTGAGTTGTTGCATATTTTGTATTGAAGTTTGCAAGTGTTTGATGATCTTGTTTCATAGTTTTTGATAGAAGATTTGAAAGAATGAACTTGTTGTTGTCCTTAAATTATTTTGTTGTTGTACATCAATTTTATATTAGTTTTGAGACTATTATTATTAGCCCCATTTGTATTGTCAATTTGGAGAAGTTATTGTGATGTTCTTTTGGAGATTATGAATGAACAATCAAGTGTTCATGTTGCAGATTTTAAAATCTGATTTGTTGCATTTTCAATGCATTTTATTTTGTTGAGAATAGTTGTATGAAAAGGGGGTATGTGTGTTTATCCTCCTACTTCAATTTCATTTTGAGTTATTTAAGAACTCACAACTAGACATATTCTAATGAATTGTCCCCAACAAAAACAAATATTTCACAATCTTTATTTCTACTAAATATACAAACTAACAAAAAAACAAAAATGATAAACAATATGTCTATGATTTGTTTATAAAATTGAATACTTTAATAGACATAAATTTTTCACAATCCATTCATTTATATAAAATACTTTTAAATTCAATTATATACTTTAATTTAATGTATAAATCTTGTCCTTATTTTCCTTTACAACAATAAATACTTAATAATAGCTCCATGTGCTATGTCTCCACTTCCATTTGGCGCCATAAATAACTTATATAATTTAAGGAAACTACTTTTTTGAGACGTTGGCAATTGCTTCTTTTTTCAGGTTATACCTTCCTTGACGGCTAAGACATTGTCCAGCGGTATTAATAAAGTCTTGTAGAGCACGTAAGACTATGGGAAGCAAGGAATCCAAAACAAATCAAATGAATATCATACCATGTTATTTAAACTATAATAAAACGTAAGAAAACAAAAGATGATTATGAAACGTAATCATTACTAAAGATGATTATGAAACGTAATCATTACTTATCTTTAATTGTGGATAAGTATAAAGGTGTGTTTAATTATTATTTTTTTATTGGAATAAGGACATATGTTTAATTATTGTGTTTGCTTGCTTATATATAGGATAAAAACTTTGTGTCAATTATTAATTAATATTTTTATGTATTATATATGCTAATTTGTTCCTCTATCTTTTATATTTATCAACAATTAACACTTTTATGTTGCATGAGGATAATTTACCTTATCATGATACAATATAGGGCGATACTATAAGATCATTAAAATTTTAATGTAGCATTAGTTAATCCTTCACATACAAGATTTGTGATAGCTTAATGGAAATACCATCAATCACAAGGTGATATTGTATGTTAAGATAAATCTAAAACCTTCTAGTTTAAACAATAAATATTCCTTTTAGCTAAACCGCCAAAGGCTCATATATAATTAAATTCCATAGATCAATTCATTTTCAATGTACATCTAGCATGTACCAAAATAGGATTTATGGAATAGTGGTCTTGGTGTTTCAAGCATAAAGGATGGAGGAATTTCTTTAGATGATAAAGTTGTAAGTACCTTGATAGACATGCATGTAAGGATTAGAAAACATAGACAAGGCATGTGATTTATTTGACAAATTGCCTCAAAGAAAAATGGTCTCATTAAACATTGATTGTAAAACACGCACAAAATGGTTGTGTTGAAAAAGGCCTTAATCTTTTTTTATAGAAAATGCAATTTATTGGCATAAAGCCAAACTCCATGACCTTGCTAGTATCCTTTCAACTAATGTGCAAAAATAGAACTTTGGAAAGGGTATGGACATCCATCAATTATAAAATGGGGATATCTATCAAATATTATAGTTGGAAATACTCTAGGGTAAAGTTGCATGCAAAATATGGAAGGATGTATACAAGGCATGTGAACCATTTGGAAAAATGCTTGAAGAGAAATGGTTTTCATGGCATGCAATGATTGTATCCTATAGGCCAATTTTAATTGAAAGAGAAGACATGTATAAGAGCATGAAGGAAATATAGATTTATTCAAATATTGAAGTTATTGTGGCCCAATTTTATAAGGTGAAAAGAATTGGTATTTATTTCTATAATACTAACCCCTTAGCCGTATGGTTCTTATCAAGATGTAGATAAGGTGACCAATTTATCAAATAATAAGACACATATTAACAAACTAGGGGTTCAAAAGCCCAACAAACAAGAGGATTATAAACCTCTTTTGCACTTTGAGCCTTGCCAAGCTTGGGGTTAATCCCAAAGATCTTTTGAAGGATAAAGCAACGAAAAGCTTGAATGAACCCTCTAACAAATATGACTTTGTATTCAACTTTGACTATTGTTCTTTATTGAGGATTAGTATACTTTTAATTTAGAGATCCCTTCTTGTAGGCAGATAGGTCAATGATGCAACTATAAATAATATTTGGTCGCAAATCCCTTCAAGTATTTTCAATCCTAGTTGCTTACAAAACCATTAATCTAGTAAAATACATTATACAACAATCCTCTAGGGCTTTTTACAGACACAAAATAACAATACTTTTAGAAAAAAATATAGCAACAGATTGTGCATAATGGTAGAAGAGATAAAATAAAAACAAAGAAAAAGTTTAAATTATTTTCTTGATTTATAATGAATGTGGGTGGTCAACCTTCTATCCTCGTGCTAACGTATAATCTTGCAACACAAAGTCTAGCTTAAATGGAACTGCAATGGTGTTGTAAACCTTTAATTTTAGATGAGTTTGATTTACTTTGGCTCTATCTTATATGGCTAAAACCCTCGATTTCCCTTTAACCCAATATATAGTCTCTACTTAATAATCCATAAACTATTTCAAGTCTTGCATACTTGTTCAAAAGGTTTTCACATAGTATACATATACATGAAATGAAATATTTTACAACACCCATTAGATATAAAATAATAAGGGTTTTGATTTAAAAAATACAAAAAGTGTGTATTTAAAGGTTTTACTTAAATCCCCTAAAACTCTAAATAATTAATGGAGATATTACAAAACAAGATAAAAGTTGTGGACCATATTGGTTTTTTGAAAAGCATTTACATTATTGTTACGAGATTCCAAAAACTCAAATTTTTTATTTGTAGCCATATACATGGGTTATACATAAAATAGGGATTGACCTAGATGATCCTTTCCCATACAAATGCAAAAACCTAACCCATTACAACAAAAATAAAATTCCCTTATATAGATTGATAATTGGGGCATGAAAAACACAACTAATAGAGCACACGAGAGAGAACCATGTTGTCGACATGACATGTTCTATCCTCTAGTCTTCAAAATGTCATCTCAAGATCAAATAACACACCATCAATCATCATAATCATTCCATGAATTTTTTTTTATATACCCATTAATCATGCCCAAATTTTCTTACAGAATGACAAAAAACTTATGAAATATGTCAAGAAAAATACTCAAAGGGGCATAAAAATTAGATCCCTACATGATTTGATTTACTACAATAATTTTTTCATGGCTATGACATCATTATCCTCTAAATCCATGCTCTTTAAGTATAAAAAATAGTTTTAGGTGTTCTCTAGTTAGTGCAACGACAAATTAGCCAATAAATGTAACCCTAACTAGTTTTTGTTATTTGTGTTATAACTACTTGAAACACGTGCCAAAACTACTCATAATCCTTCCTAGGCAATGATTTTTTTCATTTTTAATACATTTATGACATGTCAAGACCTTTTTTGGTGTCCATGTGGCTTTCCAAGTCATTATAGTGAGTTGGTAGGAAGTCAATGAAAATGGGTGAGAGTTTTTGAATTTTGGGGATCAAACCAAATCCTTACCTCATACCACTATTTCACACATTAGGGATTAACGATCACCAAGAAGTCATTCCAAAAGAGGGAAGTATGAATGAATGGCCTCAAGGAGTTAACAATGTGTCAAGCTGTCAAGAAATAGGATTCAAGCTTCACTCATACTTGGTACCATCTCTTAGGGAAGTCTAGTTCTAAAAATCTAATTGGAAATACATAACAATTTATTGAGTGGTGTGGTTTCAAAAGAACCAAGGAAATAATATCAAGGTGGAAGGATGCACAAAATTTCCATCTCTAAAAGAGTAAGAAAGAATAAATAGGTTTTAGGCTTTAGGCATACCTTGAAACAAGCATTAAGGTGTTTAGGGAAGTATGACAACTCTAAAAATAATAGTTATGAAAAAATTTCATTTGAAATGAGCTTAAAAGAGTTGGAGAAGGGGTGGAAGCATGACCAAGTTTGGAAGTTCAAAAAATAGATGTAGAAAACTTTTAGAGAGCAAGAAGTTGAAATTTTGAGGATGACAAGGAACAAGTACTCGGGTTAAGGGAAGACTACAACTCTAACTTTGAAAGACAATAATTTTGAAGTGGGAATTAGGAGTTGGGATGACAAGTTAATGGTACATGGGTCAAGGATGGTTTGACTTCCCAATCCAAAATACTTTGGTAATGTTTTTCAACAAAGAGCATAAAGTGGGGCAAAGACAAAAGGGATACTTCGAGAAGAGGAAATTTGATGATCTGATAGGGAAGTGTGAAAGGAATGGAGGGATAAGAAAGTCTAAAATTTTGGTAGGAATGAGAAACTTGGGTGCTTTAACAAAGAATTTTTAGGATCAAACTCCATATATGTCATGGAAATGGTAATGAAGTCTAGCACGAAAAAGGATATAAGATAAATGATCAAGACTTTAGAGTTCAAGAAAATAATGAATATGGTATTCTAGTTAGTGGATGCTCAAAACTCTAGCACCAAAATACTTAGAAACATTTAGATTACAAAGGATTGATCTTTCAAGGATTAAAGGGAAGCAATATGGTAGGGAAACCAAGTCTAAAATCTTGACAAACAAAAGAATTATCTTCATGTTCAATAAGTTGTTAGGGTTCAAAGATCTAGAATCTGATGGGAGAGGTATGAATGGAGGACCATGTCCAACACTCCAGTGAAAAAAATATTCTGGCATTAATACATTTTAGAGTTTGTTCAATTTGAATGACAACCTCCATAAGTCTAATAGGTTGACAAATTATACAAAATTTTAGGTTAGATTATCAAGATTAGGTGGAAGGGTGTGTTACAAGGATGAATCCTAATAACCTAATAGATAAAAGGAATGTTAAATGGCTAGGATGAAATACTTAAAGGGATGACCTCAAAATTCTAAAACCTCAACAACTTACATAACTTCAAGGAAGCAACCCACATATCTCCATGCTTGATTTTTTTGTAGACTTTGAAGCATGATTAGAATATAGGGGACAATTTAAGGTAGACTTAGACATATTTTTTACAAAGGGAAAACCCATTTATACTATCTCATATCAATTACTATACATAGGTTGACATAAATTCAGTCTAATGTATGGATAAACATGATAAATCTATATATTTTTGGACATGCGTGGTTGGAATCTAATAAAAATTATGCCAAGAAGTTATTGTTCCCAATGCTTTATACTGATGAGGAATATATACACAAATATATCATAAATTTTTGTATAAAATTCCTTAAAAAATTTATAATCTAGGTAGATAAAGAATCAACTAAAAACTTATTTATTGTAGCCATCAACAATTATAAAAAATGGTTGCATAAAACCAAAACTATTTATTCTTAGTAGAATTAATGAGACGTAAATGATTAAAGCCAAAACTTATATTATTTCTATCCATGCTACTCTTCAATCTCTCCTATCATCTCCTTATCCATTCTCCCTCCTTTGCTTACCATCTAAAACTAGGCCAAATCTAGTTGGAAATAAGGTATGACCCCAAATCAAACATAAATGATAGAGAAATTTCCTAATTATTAAATTTATAATAGCCCTTGAAGACATGTACATATAAATTATAAATTTATGAAAATGGTACATGAATTATTTTAAAAAAATCTCCAAGGAGAATGTACTTCCATGACATGAAATGATGCTAGAATACCCTTGATTGTGTTTATTAAAAAAATATTTTAAAAATTTCAAAAAAATGTAAGTTGTGAAGATCCCCTGACCCACCACTTCATGTAAGAGTGCATGCTATTACCTCCACTACCTCCTATTAATTTAGTATTTGCAATTCCTCTTAAAACCACATAATTAAGTTTATTAAAACTAATTCAAATCTAATCTTGTTATCCTTCTTTATATTACTAGAGCTCTTGTAGATAGAGAGGGGCATACATAAAGAAGAATTAGATGTTAATATAATTGTCACAAAGTGACACAAAATAACAAAGACTTCATGATGAGCTTTCTATCATTCTCCTTTGTGCCTAGAATGCATCATTTATCCGACTAATTAAGAACTCATTCAGTCTATGAGTTCTTAGGGTTATGGTTCATTTGTTGCATTGTCAATATCTACCATCCTCTCTTAGATGATACTCTCCCTTGACACACTAAAGGAGGATAACTTATATCCTACAATGGCCTTGAAAAATGCAACTAAGTTAGTCTAATGTTAAGATTATTAATCCAAATCAATTAAGATAATTAATTTCAAGATTCAATAGAGATAAGCAATGCCCATTATCACAATATCACGCAACACATAATGCAAAATTTAAAATAATGATTTTATATACCCTGAATATTTATTTAACCATAAAAAATATATCTAAATAACTTATTAAAATTGGAATATGACTCTAAGTATATTTAGTATGTGAAACAACATAATACGGTATAATGACAAAATGGAGGGGTGCAACTAGG
Organism: Sequoia sempervirens; assembly: GCA_007258455.2. NCBI lineage: Eukaryota > Viridiplantae > Streptophyta > Pinopsida > Cupressales > Cupressaceae > Sequoia > Sequoia sempervirens. The sequence continues at coordinate 15,826 of VDFB02019142.1, read as the reverse complement.
AAGAGATTAACATACCATTTAAAATATGGCACAAGGCATATTATTTGGGTTGGTAGCATAAAAGGATGGTGTGACCATTTTTATAGCTAAGAATTCATTTAGAAGGACAAGAGAGTGCATAGGTCAAGGAATCTATAAGTTGTAAGTAGTGTCGGGTATACAAGATGGCATGGCCTAGCAAGAAGAATTTCTAATAAATCACAATGGAGCCTAGGATTCAAGCTTGAATATGGATCTATAATGTGCACCAAATGTTTAAAAATCTTTATATACATTAGGACGACCATAATGCATTTACAAATAATTCAAAATACTTTTCAAATATCACCAATATATGGACAATAACCAAAATTATACAAAAGGCACGTCCAATTTAAGATATGGTTGTAGGGGATAGGAAAAAGTGTAAATATCCAACAATTAATTCATATGACTACACTTGAAAACTATGAGTAAATGATGATAAAGAAGATATATGAAACAACAAATTAGAATCTTGATGTGATGTTTTTGTTAAGACATATTTTAATTTTAAATGTATTTCATGAAATTCCCTTATGAGTATTGGATTTCTTGATCCAACAACTCCTAAGTGTTTTGATTTATTTATTTTCATGCAAATATTTAAACTCCTATCATTGGTTGCATCCTCCAGCTTGACCAAAGGGAAATAATATTTTTATACTTAACCATGAAGTATTAAACTAAAGGCTTGGAGGAGAGATTAATATTTCTATATTGATTTTATTAAACTAATAAACACCAAGGGTTTAAAAGAAGGTGAAGATAAAAAAGATAAAAAATCATTGTCATTGTTTAATAAATTCCAAGAAAAGCATCAAGGGCTCACCATCAAGGTTAAAGAAATATAATTTCAATCATCATAAATCCCACAAAATATATTTAAAGTGCCTTTGCATTTGAGGATTAATATAGGCCATATATCTACAAACTATGAAACTTTAGAAGAACAAAAATATATGTTGGAGGAAAAATACCTAGCATTAACCCATATAAGACGAGTTGGCATGTTTTAATATATTTTCTTCTCCGTGCTTACAATATTTTCATGAAACCCTTAAAATATTTAATCCAATCCATTGAATTCCACAATGCATCTACCATAATTTGCAAGGAGAATCAATATTTGCTACTAGGTGTTGCTTCAATTTATAGCAAAAATCTAAACCAAAAAATTCATATTTAAAGCAGTGGACTAATTAATATTTTTCTTTATAAAAGGAGAACTTGTGAAATGTAAAAATAATTTAAATATTAAAATTGAAAATTTAATAATTTTGTTAGTGGTAGATAAATTCACATGTGAAGTGAGTAGGAATATGGTAGATGCAAATATATGTAAAATACAAAAATATAATGTTTCAAAAGGCAAAAGTATAAGGTGAAAGGGAGAAAGGAAGCACATAAATACATAAGTATAAGGAATTCACTCAAATGGGATTTAACGAGGTGGGGAGTATTTTCCAAGGTCAAAATCAAATGTCAAAAGGAATTATTATTAAAAAAAGCAGTTGGATATTTTTTGGGGGTGTGAAATATATTTTCAATAAAGATTAAAATATGATAAAAAAATATTTCTAAGGAAGTTATGTAGGTAAATGAGTTTCTATAGTAGGTAAACATATTCATACAAGTGAGAGGAGATGTGAAGGAAATATGAAAGCTATGGTTTTAATATTTTAAATGTTGTAAAGTGAAATATTTATTATTTATTTATCTTGATAAATATTATAAAGGGAGCTCACAAAGGGAAAAGAACTAATATTAAACTAGCAATTGAAAGGTGGTAGCTACAAGACAAATTACATATCAACCAAACTAGCAATTTTTAAATTCAAGCATAGGTCAAGTAAACTAAAACTCCTCTTTTCCCTTCTTTTCTTTCTCTCCTTTATCACATCTTTGTCCTATTCTTTTATATATATGTCTTAGGCATTTCAATGACGTTGGATGATCTACAATAGGTGTATGTTATGATTTTATCATCTTAGATATTTAAACATTTGAATATAACTATGTTGTTTTTTATTAAACATAAAGGAAAAGGGCCTTGAACCCAGGTACAACAAGAAAAGCAAAAACAAACAAACAAAACAGGCTAAAGCCATGAACAAGAACCATACCCTGAAGGGCTAATAGACTAAACTAAGAAGCTAAAAACTAAGAGCAATAAGAAATATGAAAAGGTGCACACAAGCACAACAAAAAGGCATACATCCCAAGAAAAGGAACTAGAGAAAAAAAATAAAAACAACAAAGGTCCTAGCGCTCGTCACTCCTTAGGACTGTATATTAAGTACTAGTTTTTCTTTACGACATCAAGGGAGCCCTCCTAGTTCATAGTAGTCTTCTTGTTGTTATCTTCTTCCTGGACCATATCACCCTAGGTTTTCCCTTGATTTTTTCTCTACTTTCTAATCTTTGTGTGTCTTGGAATTGTTCCAAATATTACTCTTTGCATAATACCATCCACTATATAAATAATAGTGCCAAGAGCGTTCTACATCACTTTAAACTTCTCATTAACACTGTCAAGGTCAAGCAAACCTTCCATTTTGTGAACTTGACCTTGAAGATCAAGAATATGCTCTCTTAGCATATCCATGGACTTAGAGGTTATCTCTTCCTACTGACTATCATCCACCCTGTTATCTTCCTTACTAATATCTTCATTATCCTATCCTATATCCAAGTCTTTCATATCTTTTGTATCGACCTCTTCTAACACATTATCTATTCCCTAGCCTTTTTACTCAATCATGTCTTCAATATTAATCTCCTTAGAGTTTAACTCCTCATTGTTGTCCTCTTCCTCTTCATTAATATTACTTTCAAAGTGGGGAAAAACTCCTCATCAGATGAATCTTTCGCCACCTCCTCAAAGACAAGCTTCTTACCTTTTTTTCTTTGCTTTTTTTCTTGTTACCCACACTAGCCAATCAAGCAAATCTGTCATTCTCCAGAATGAGAGGGGTCAGAACTTCCACCACCCTTGACATTTACATCTGGGTCATCCATAATTTCAATTGTGATATTCTTCGATCCTTGCTTCAAGGTAGTATCATATTTCCTCTTTTTGTGGTTTTTGTAACCCTGGAAGAGGATTTTTTGGGAGACACATGTGGAGTACTACTAATGATCTTTAATTCTAGAGGATTATTATAATAATCAAGACTATTTTGTGGGGTATTGACCAAAATTTGCTTATAAAGAGACAATATAAGTCCCTGGTATAAGGGAGGAGAAGCTCCTTTTTCTATACATGATGTAGAGAAGAAAGAAAATAGAAAGGGATATTTATCTGTTCCTTAAGCCTTATGTGATTCAATAAAGGAAAGTGATACCTATGCAAGGTTTTAAATCTTCCCTCCAAGGTAAAGTAGCACATAACATGTAAAATTACCATACCAAAGGGGGCTGACAACTTCTGTTTGTAGCCATTCTGGAATCTTTTTGATTTTTCATCTTTTTCAAAGAAGTTGTCTATGAATCTTTGATAACTCCCACTACTTTGTTTAACCACTTTTAAGCCCTTGTTCTTAATTCCCATGGCCACCACAATGAGATTAGTAGTCATAGTGAAATTGATGTTTCCTATAGAAACCTGGCCATTCTTCCAAGAGTTATAGAATCTAGATGTTATCAAGTAATTAAACCCTTGCATTACCTAGAGAAAAAGGAGTCAAACCCGCTTCTTCAAAAATTTTCCAAAGCTTCACATTTTGCTATAGTGGAATGTAAGAAAGAGGCTCCAACCTTTTCTATGGACCTACCATTTTACTTCCTCCCACCTTAGAACACACAAAATACTTTGTAGAGAATGGAAACTCTTAGTAACAGAGTGAAGGTTATAGTAAATGAAGGAAATCCTGCATATTAAAATAGAAAGATCACATGAGTGATTGTGCCTTACGAAAGTTAACCTCACTAGAGTAGTAAACCACTTGTCATTTAATCTATACTTGCTAGGACTACTAGCTATAATTTCTTTTATTATATTCCTCCTCCCATGAAGAATCATGATTAACGAGAGAAGTGTCAATTGTGCGACTAGTTAAAAGCTCTCGCATGTGAGATTTGGAAAATCTATTTGTTTTATCAGTTGGGTCTATACCGATCTTATGCATCTTTCTTGCTTTATTATCTTATATGATGACAATATCACCATTTTCATAGAAATCATTACTCGGACATTTCCAAATCTAGATTTTTTATTTTTATCATCATTATCCATTCCATTTTGAGCAATACTTCCACTATCTTCCATGAAGCTGAATTTAGAATTTTTTGGGCAGTAATAATTCTTTGTTCTATGAGGGATATAAATATCTACCTTAATTTATCAACTCCTAACTTACTTTTTGACACCTTACCAAGGTTATTTATCATTGTAATTTTTAAAATTCATGTTTGTCCCAATTCTCTCATATGATATTAAGTGTTTTATTTTTTGAGGGGCTTTATCATATCCCTAGCTTTCCTAGTGGGGGAAAGATTTCCCTTCATTAGATGTTGCATCTACAACTTTGTTTCCCTCTCTATATGTATGTTGAATTTTGAATAATTTGAGGAAGTCCTCAATCAAGAATTTTGAATCTTCCATCATGCCTCTTACTGCCTAAGGAGAAGCAGAATATCCCTCAATAATATTAATAATTAACTTTGAATCTCCTTCTATAACAAATTGATTGAATCCCATTTCTTTCATTCTCTTTAACCCCCACCAAGTAGCGGATGCTTCTACCACATTTCAAGTGCAGATACCTAAATTCTTTGAATAAAATTCAATAAGAAAACCCTTATGGTCTCTTATCACACCTCCTGTATTTGCTATACCCAAGTTACCTTTCAAACAACCATCAAAATTAAGTTTTGTTCATATTTCCTTAGGATCCAACCATTTAGTTATCCTTATGTTCGGGATTTTAGCCTAGTTCACCCTAGTTAAGTCTTTTTTGATCCCCCAATTTTGCTTAATCCTTAGGTCCACATAAGAAGGCATCCTTTTAGAGAACCCACAATGTCTAGAATTAATATTTTTCTGAATTTCTTTTTTTAAATACTTGAGAAAACATCCATACTGCTCCTCTTCACATCTCTGAAGATTTTGTTGTTACTTTTTTTCCATAATCCCCTTGAAACAAATGGGAGGATTTTACTCCAAAAATCCTCTATAATAGGGTTTCCAAAAGGTCAACTTTTCCAATTTTCCACAAAATCCTTTAGAGAATAGGGAAAAACCCAATCTATTAGAAGAATCCTTAAGACACGAGTCCAGACCTCTCTAGAGGTGTAGTGGAAGAATAGGTGTTCTATATTGTCAGCATCCTCATAGCAAAGATAATATCTATTTTGTAAATTGAAAACCTATTTTATTAAGATTGTCAATTGTGAGGATACTACCTTGGACAACAACCCACCAAAAGCAATTGATTTTAGGAATAAGTTTAGCATTCTAGATTTGGTTCCAATTAAAATTAATAGGGTGAAGCAAGTATTGGTCCATCATGACATAAGCAAAATTAACAAAGAAGTTCCCAAAAGGAAAAATACTCCAAATCCACTCATCCTCCCTATTAAAGGAGAAAAAAGGTAGTCACCAATTTCTTGACTTAAGGCTTGAGATATAACTCCCAACTCTTGTTGTCTCCCTCCCCTTAGATTCCTTCCTATTGCCAGTTGTTCTCCAAAAAATTTCCATCTTAGGATTTCCCCACCTCAATCCACATAATTGTGTAGGTAAATCTCATTGACTCTAATTATCCTTTCCTTGATTTGATTTAACTGAATTATAGATGAAAGAGTCAAGCCATTGTCCCAAAGCGCTTCCAAAACATGGTCTTTCTTACATTCCTTATTCTCCTTCTGAATTATTTTAAAATATTTCTTATTTTTATTAAATTGTTCCAAATTACAACAAAGACGCCACAAAATAAGAGGGTATATCAGAATTCACTTTGTATCTTTCACCAATGGACACAAACTTGTGACCCAATATCATCTTAACAACCTTCATGGTATCCATTTTGAACTTCTCAACAAATTCTGGCAACATTGACAGTATCATAAAGGAATGATAAAAAATTAAATACCCCATCTCACACAAGAAGCTACCAGATGAAGGCAAGGCAACCAAAGCACCTCGTGGCACAAGTGCCTCAAACTGATTTAACCCAAAGAACATCATTTCATCATAAGAGAACAAGGCATAAACGTTTTGGGGAAACACTCAAGGCTGAATGATTGCAAAATAAGGCTTAATCTTTCATTCATAGAAAAAATTTGGACCTCAACTCTTTCAAAGAAAAATGAAGAAGGCAAGGTGCATATTGAGCAATAATGCATCCAAATATGACATCGTCCCCCAGGACATCTCATGTGACAAAATTAGAGTAATTATTACATTGAAAGGCCAAGCAACATTAAACAATCATTCGATGAAGAGATTTGGTGTACCAAGACATGAGTGCTTGGTCACATCAGATGTCTAGACATATGATAAAGTGTAATACGCATAAAAATCAAAATTAAACATGGGTTCTACCCTCATTTAAATGGTAGAAGCTTACCTATCAAAAAAAAATTATTCCAAATTACAGACCCATTTGGTAACTTTGAGGAAAATAGAAAACTTCCAATATCAAGATTTCCAAGATATTTAGCTTTAAAGATATCTACCCAATCTTTACATTTCCTTTTAGGAAGTTTCAACCTATTTTAAATAGAAGAGCTTTGTTGAACAATTTTAACCTTCTTATTCCAAGGCCCCCATGCTTCTTTAGAAAACACACTTTATCCCAATTAATAAGAGCAATTCTTGAGTTTTCTTCTAAACCAGTCCAAAGGATTTTCTTTGAATTTGTTCAATTTTTTCCACAATGAAGGTTGGGCTCTTAATTAAGGAGAGATAGTAAACTAGGATATTTTGAAGAGAAGCTTTTAAGAGTTGAAGCTTACCTGCCTAGCTAAGAAGCTTACCTTTTCATCTTGCCATCTTTTTTTGGATCCTCTCCATTATATTGTTCTAATAATTATTAGTAGGATTTTTAGTACTTAAAGGTAAACCTAAATAGGAGGTCGATAAAACAACAGTTTGGTAACCTAAGATCTTCATCACTCTATCCTTAAGAAATTGATCCACATTAAAGAAATAAACCTTACTTTTGGTGATAAGGGTCATTGTAGTCCTCATCATTTAATTGTAAATGTCAATCCAAGGTGGTGTCCATGGCGGTATGCAAGAGGGAGAAGAAATCATTTGCATGATATTCTTTTTCTACAAACAAAATTGAAAATCAATGCATGAAAGAAATTGTTGGAATCAAATCTAATCCAAGAGCTTGTAAATGAAATACTGGAATCAAATCTATTCTAAGAAACTTGTAGAGGGAAATACTGGAAATGTAAGGAACTAGAAATGAAATGCTTGTAAATGAAATGTTGGAATCAAATCTATCCTAAGAAACTTGTAAAGGGAAATACTGAAAATGTAAAGAACTGGAAATGCAATGACTGCCAAGAAATGAAACTACAAACAACTGCTGCTGCTAAAATATTGAACTATATCATTTCATGAAACTCTTCCCCCAAAACAAAGGTCTGAAAGATGAGCCTTATAGTTGTGCAACAACTTGCTAGAAGATAGGAACATGTGTTGGGGGGAAAAGATAAGCCTTTTCTTCATCTTGCTGAGTCAATCTCCTTTGGTCGTCCAAAACAAATATGTCTATTTTGCATCCCCTAAACAAGCTCCAAAAAGGTGTTAGAGAGCTGAAAAAGTCCTTCCTTGACCTCTTCTATCATCAAAACTCTTAAATCTGCTCATATATGCTCTCAATTGTCCATAAACTGGGTCGAACAGCTCCCTAGATATTTGCAATTACCCCTATATTCTCTCAACTTTTGTCCAAGTCACTCCAAATTCCTTTAATGCTTGCAATTGCTGCTTTCAAAAGATCCAAATTCCTATGCATGGACTAGTGAAATTTTCTCTCAAACCACAAACTGGGTTTTCGTGAAATTTAATGGGTTTTTTCTCCTTGTTTCCTAATTTCTATCCAAAAATCTCAAGAACCTAGATCATAATTTTTAAGATATGAGGAAATATTGACTGCTGAAAATACCTCACTTTCCTCATCATTCAAACAACACACTGCTTCTCTTTGACTGAAGAAAACACTAATTTAGCTAATAGATGAGACATTTTTTTTGTCTCATCATTTGGTATAATTGATATGTTGGCCAAAAGCCATAGCGTAATCCCGAAGGGTAGATTTCCAATGGGAAACTTCTACTACCGATGCTTCTCCAAAGAGGATAGTATCATCCACAAACTACTGATGAGAAGTAGGAGGTAGAGAAGAAGCATCTTTAACCCCTTTAAGTGATCCTTGATTAAGCTTTTTTTGAATGTTTCTCCTAAGGACTTTTGTCACAATAATGAACAAGTAAGGAGACATGGGATCTCCTTGTATTAACCCTCTACCACAAGAGAAGTACCCTTTAGGGACCCCATTAATCATGACTAAATTTTTTGGGGTAGTAACACAAACTTTTAGTAGCTTTAAAAATCTACCTTTAAACCCAAACTTCTCAAGAATATCAAGCAGAAATGACCAAGAGACTCTATCATAAGCCTTTGAAATATCCAATTTAAGAGTTGTATATAGTATTTTTCTATACTCCATTGAGTGAATATATTCATGAGTGACTATGGTAGCATCAAGAATTTGTCTGCCTTTTACAAATCATTTTTTTTCGAATAGATCATTCTATATGGAACCCCTTTTAGTTGGTTAACAATAAGATTAGAGAATATTTTTTATGTTGTATTGCATAAGCTTATGGGTCTATAATCCTATAAAGGAGTATCCTGGGTGTTGCCACAATAACGGTTTACACTTATTGGGATATCCTATTTTTTGTTGAAATCACATATTTTTAGAAATATAATAATTTAAGCCTTGAAAGGTTCCATTTAAAGGATTTTAATTGAATAGGGTTTGATCAAAACCCCTTACATCGAAACCCCTTGGATAGAACCCCGCTAGTTTTAAACCATACCTAAAATGGAGTCTCCTCTACACCTATCAAAATGCTGATAAAAAATCACTTTTGATTTACCTTTTGGAGGATCAAATGAATTCATTTAAAATTTATGTTTTTTAAGTATGTATTCCTTATTATAAGCTTCCCAAAAAGTATAATTTTAAATATATTTAATTTGATTATTATATTTATTTTTTATTTCTTATGAATGTAGGTTTTTCACCAAAAATCAAGCTCTCCATTTTCACATGTGGAAAAATAGTAGATTACCAAAAAAAATTCTAAAAAATATATATGTTCTTGGTATTTATGTCCTTGATCCAACAAAAAAAAATTGAATTTCAATACATACAAAAAATGTTGTGTTATATAGTAAGCCTATGTCTAAATTGTAATTGATTTGAATTCAAAACTTAATTAAGAAAAAAATTTCAATAAAACACAATGAAACCAAATGAAGAAGCTAGATATCATAGTTACAAATCTAAATTCAAAAAAATTAGAATTTTATCCTTTATAGAAAAAAAGTTATGTGTTATACAATAAACACCACTCTTTAAAAATGTGGTTTATTGTTAAAAACTAGTTATCGAAGGAGATGGAAAAAGAAATACAATTTGATTCTAAACTTTTTAAAAAATATTTATTTAGAATCTATAGACAAAATGTCATGAATCGCTAGTTTGCATCATCTTCAAATTCCTCATGGTTTAGCAGCTATAGGTGTCCGAAAGTGAAGATTTAGTTAAAAAAGTTGAGTTCAATGTCAAGTTTGGCCAAAAAGTGTAACCCACTATTGTGGGATCACCCTCCTCTTTCTTGGGGATTAGCACAATAAAAGTGGAATTTATTTGATTGAGCAATCTTCTTACTTGAAAAATATTTGTCAACCTTTAAAAGATCTACTAAGATGACATCCCATAAATCTTGAAAGAAGGTAGGAGAGAAGCCATTAGGCCCTGGGGATTTGAAAGATCCAAAATAAAATATCACATTTTTAAATTCTTGCAACATTATAGGTTTCCCCAGCTCCTTGCAATCCTGATAAGAGATCACTTAGGGATTATGTCAAGGAGTTCCCCCATCCCTAAAACCTCTTGATTAAGATCAACACTAGTTTCTTTAAAAAAGGAAACAATAATATTTGCTATATCCTTTACCTTTTTCAATATAGAGTCATCTTCTTTAACCAAGGATCTTATATTGTTTCTTTTTCTATGTTTAATGGTGGATTGATGGATTGTTTATATTTTTGTCTCCCTCCATTAGCCACTAAATCCTTGATTTTTGTTTCCAGAAGGTTTCCTCCATTTTTGAGATCTTCATCCATTCTATACATAGCTCCCTTTATTTTTTTGTAGTCTCCTCATCATTAATTCCTTCCTCCATTCTATCTTGATTTTTTTTAGATTTGATAAGACTTTCTTCTTTTTGTGAAAGGTATTTTCGAAGGAGATCTTGTTTCATATTTTTACTTTATTTTTTATCCTTTTAAATTTTTAAGAAAAATAGTACATCGGAGTGCCTTGATAGGGGATATTCCACCACTTTTGAATGAGATTATCAAAGTCAGGGTGAGAATTCCATATGATTTCATACTTGAAAGGGAAGGCCCCCTAGCCATCTCCTCCTCCCAATCCAAGAGAGTAGCACTATGATCTCCAAGCCAACTCTTGGAAGAGGAGATAAGTTCAACTTAGGAAAAAATCCCAGCAATAGGAAATGAGAAACCTTTCCAACTTAACTTGAATATGTTTATTTCCCTGTCTCTTGTTTGACCAAGTAAACAAGGAACCCTATAGGTCAACATCCATCAACCCTCAGGATGAAATAAAATCAACAAATTTCGTCATGCTGTTAGAAAAATCTTCCAATCCTCCCAATTTTTTGAAAGAAATAAAGGGGTATTAAAATCCCCTCCCAACATCTAGTGCTCTATTTGTATGTTAGAGATAATGGCATATAGAAATTCCCAAAGCTAGACTCTTTCCACTCTAATACGAGAGCATAAATATTTAGGAGATTCTATTTAGCTAATGTCTTCTAGTCTTCCATAATAATCACCAAACTATTTTTGTTATGGACACCTTTAACAACTTTTATCCTTGTAGGGTTCCATAGAGTAGCAAGTCCACTTGAGGCTCCACCTGCATCTCTCACATAAAACTTATTCAAAGTCCACATGTTTTTTACAATATGGTCAAAGTTAGATTGTTGCATTTTTGTTTCTTGGATAACTAAAACATCCACTTTTAGGTTGACAATACAACATTTTACAAGATGTTATTTTAGGCAGCTATTCAACCCACAAATGTTCTAGGACATTAACTTCACTATTCCAACTCATATTAAAACAATAAACATCCTCCTCACTCTGATAACCAAGGACCTGACCCCCCTCTTTAATTGTTTTTCTTTTGCCTCAAGAGACCATCCAAAGTTTTTTGTTTACTCATAGCCACATCACATGCAACCTCTCGAGCGCAGGTTTCCCTTTGAGAAGGTCTCCCTATTTTTGGTCACCTTTGACATCTACTTTCTTTTTCTTTTTAACTTTCCCATTAACTTGAGTCCAATATTCTTCTAAACCTCTTTGAAAGGGCTTCATAGTTGGAGTTTGAGAAACAAAGTCTCCAAAACCCAAAAAAGCTAGGGAGTCCTACATAACTTTATTATTATCCCCAAACAAGTTCACACAATTCACCTCCTTGAAATTGATAATCTTAGAATCCTTCTCTCTACAAGCTCCATTTGGTTCTACCTCTATTTCACCCTCTTCCAATCTCTTAGGGGAGAGTGGAATGAAAGGACTTTCTTTCAAATTATTTTCTTTTATCCAATTACAATTCTTGTGGTCAATCAAATTTGTCACAATGGTTGACTTAGTTTCATTGATCTTAACACCACTTCCAACCATTATTCTTTTCTCAACCAAATAATTTTCCACTTGAGAGAGGAGCGTTACTGGTTATTTTTCATTATTCATTTTTCACCCTTTCACTTTTTTGTTTGATTCCTCACTTGCCTTCCTATGCTGAGTAAGTTGGGGAGTCTCTATCTCCTTAGGTCTTTGTTATTGCAAATATCCTTCTTTGTGGCTAGGGGTTTGGAGGCCTCCTTGTGGTTCTATTGATATGACATTTCTTTGTTTTTACTCATTTTTTGTTTCTTGTAGGAATTACTTAGATGACCAAACTTCCTATAGAACTAGAAAAAAATACCAACGTTTTTGTATTCTATTACTTGATTCCGTACCCCAAACCTTGATTTCAAGGATATAGAGGATGGTAAGACCTTGTTAGCAACCATATTGACACAAATTCTTGCAAACACATATCTTTCCTTCTATTGAGTTATTTTATCAACTACAATCAAATAACCAAAAGAGTTAGCAATACCTTGGAAAACTTTATGATTCTAGAAATCTAGGGGTAGCCTTGGAAACCATATCCAATAGGGAACTATTCAGACATGCAAAATTCATTATGCATTCGATGGGATTCACCAAATTAGGTCTCACATTAGGCCCATTCATCACTTTCATCCATTCATTAAATAATCTCATTTATCAAATAAACATTATCATTCAACCTTCATCTTGCATCATCCTTAATTAAATAAATCAGACTTCATTTAAATTAAATCCTAAATCATATTTCATCCTTTTCTCGATTTAAATAAATTAGAAATCAAAGTCCAAAATGTCAACTCACCTAATCAGCATTAAATCAGCATAATCATCATCTAATCCTAATCTAATGCTAATCCATCCCACTTGCATTATCTAGATCTATCCACTTGCACAATAAATCAATTTTATTGATTTATTAAAAGCCTCATTTTCCCTCAACATGACAAGTCAAACATGGCATTTATTGCTGCTCTTTTTCTTGTCCCCCTCTCAAAATTTATTGCAAAATTTGAATTCAAAATTTCCCCTTGGGCACTCTTCCCAAATCTTGCACATCCATTTACCACTCACCATTTGACAAGTGTCCTTTCATTGGTTCAATCTTTAGTCCCACATTGGTCCCTCTTCAACACTTGGCATTTTGAAATCTTTAAATAGGTGCTTCATCTTTGAGCAAATCCTCCACAATCTCTTGCAAGGTCACTCTCTTCATTTGAGATTTGATCTTGTCCATTTCATCAATAGCAATTTCATCATCTTAAGCTTATTAATCAAGGGTTGGGAAAGGGTCACTAGCACATGTGACACCAATCCAATATGAGATAGTTTGCATCATGTTTTCTTATGCTTTTGTTTTAGATCCTTTGTCATTTGTTTGCATTTTGAACATGATGTATTATTTCATAAGGATGTTGAATATCTTGATTTGTTGTTGAAATACTAATGATTCTGCAGGTTTTATTGTTAGTTTTCTAACCACATTTTGCAGATTTTAGCATCCACACTACCAAACCAAGATCCGCCAAAGGAATGAAGCCAAACTTACATTTACATAGGGATAAGTAGTTTTTGAAGTTCTTGTCAAAGGCTCATGGGCCTCCAGTTAGCACCTTTAGCAATTCTTTTTGCATCGTAAAGAAAAACAAAAATAAACCATTTTGTCATTGCACTTATAGTAACACTCCATTTGAGTTTCCAAACTGTTTCTACCCATTTTATTACTTGATCTATATTGGGTCTAAAAGAAAGAAACTTACCTACTAGAGGGAGAGTTGAAGACCAACAATTGTCTCATTCATGATGTCATTAGGAATAACAATCTCCAGGCCATCCATAGGAAAAGAAACTTCAAAAAGATTGGATGCACCTTAGAATTCAACATATTTATAGATCTACCTCTATCCAACTTTTCCACATAGGAAATCGGGTCTTCCTCTGAGAAAAAGGAGTTGAGACCTATAGGGTGAAGCAGGAGACTTTTTGAAACTTCTCAAGAAAAAGTCTCCACATTCATTAAAGGTAAATTCCTTTTCCCTCCTTCTTTCCCCACTACAGTAGCAACCTTTGCTCCTTCCTTTACTAACACTAAAGTAGCCTCTATGGATGGGGAAGCCCACTGCCCCCCCACCAGTCAATGCCATAACTGACTAGAAGAATATTTAAGAAATTTAAAATTTGCAAAGCACACACATAAGAGTTATTTTGGTTTTATTTTATCTAGTTCTTTTATGATCAACAAGGGAATATTTATGTGATTATCTAGAATATTAGTGTCACATTTTATTTGTCCATTTAATATTATCTAAAATATCTTTGTGAGCGATTGTTAAACCTGAATTTCCAATCCTTGCCAAATATGGATGGATTAGTATGGTAGGTGTTCACTTGATTCTTTCTTATTTTTTATTTGATATCATACTATGTTGCAAAAAATTAGATGGTTATAAATGAATGGCTATTCTTGGTTTATGACCTTTTATGATTTTTGTATTTTAATTTCAAACATTTCTCTCTCTAACTAGAATTATCTTAGAATAGGTGGGAAGTCAACCCTCAACTTTGAGATTGTCTTGTTGGTTACTACTTAGCATGCACTCCTTTCATTGTTGGTGTTTTGTGCATAGCATATTGGTCCTTGAAATAAGAAGCCTTGAAACCATCAATAATGAACATTAGCCTAACACAAATCCCTTTGCACCAATGTGTTGAGTTGGTCTATATTGGGTAAACAAACTTAGCGTAATGAACAAATGTTAGCTCAATTTTATTGTGTATGATTCTTTTACTACATAGAGATTTTTTCCAACTCTATATTTTGGTTTTCATATAAAGACAAGGTTGATGAGATTAACACTCATGACATGACATTAAACATCAAGTACTTTATTAGGTTGATGGTACCAATTCATGGATTTAGATATATGAATGTAAATTGGCTTAGGACACTATACACAATGACTTTTAGGTCTATAGAATCAAAGAACACAGGGTAATATAAATAGCACAAGACCCATTTTTTTTGCAATTTTAGGACATATAAGAATTTTTAAAGTTGAGATAAGGCACCATGTGTAATCATATAAGTTATTTTACGTATAAATCTAAACTTAGGGTTAACTAATACTCCATAATTTGGTCAAATAGAAGTTGTGATTCTTTGGTTGGTCTAAACAATGTATACAAACTGCACTATAATGACAAAGTTTATTGTAAGATAGAAAATCTATGTTGTAAGTCTCTTTGGCCCTATCTATCTATAACAAGGGTTTGTGGGGGTGTTACAAATGAAGAATGTGGAGATAATATATAATGAAAAGTAAAGGCAACATAGGATATTTAAAGTGATACTTAGGTAATTTATACATTTGGGACACTATTTAAATAAAGAATTTTTGGGACTATATAATACATAATTGTTAAAAATTACCCTATATTTAATTAATCTGAATTAACCCCCCATAAATATTTTCTTTTACACTTATGCATAACACTTTACTACTAACCCTTTAATTTTGTTTTAATGCAAAGCTCATAATTTACTTTCAAAATTTAATGAGGATAAACAAATCTAATGATTCAAAATTTCAACCAAGTGGAGTCCAATTTCAAAATAAGAAATGTAAAAGTCTGAAGATTCTTAAATAAAATTTCACACACCTAATCCCATAAGATTTACAAGATAGAGAAGATCATTTTCTAAGCATACATTTCACAAGGTTCCCAATCTTCCTCAAAACACCAACTTTCATTACATTTTTTTACAAAGTTAATCATGATAAACAAAATATATGATTCAAAATTTCTACAAGACAAGAAACGAAAAAGTTTCAAGATTCTTAAATAAAA
>VDFB02019141.1:0-14664 GCA_007258455.2 Sequoia sempervirens | reverse complement strand
GTCCCCATTTGAATGGGGCGATGTGTGAAAAGGGTCACAACATCTGGCATCCCCACGGGAAAGTGTTGAAAAACACTTTAAGAATTGAACTTTGATTAAATCTTCCTCGAACCATCATACAGGAAAGACACTTACTCAAAAGGGGAGAAGAATCCGATATTGGATCAAAACACTTTCATCTAAAACCTTGTGAGTGTGTGCGTGCATTCTATACCATCTCGACTTCCGGAATCGGCCGCAGCAGGTTATATAAATATCTTAACTTCAAAAGCATCCTGGACATTGCCTCGCTGCCAGTCAGGCGTCTATAGCCCCGATGAGGTTGTCGCTACAATTCTCACGAATATTGCTCCACTGCCGGCCGGGCGTCCATAGCCCCGGTGGAGTTACTCGTATGCTCCCAAAACCAATATTTCACAATATTTTCTTTCATTTTCCATTTCTCATTTCTTTTCAGATATTTCTTTTAAACACATTTTCTTTTCATCATTTGATTTCTCCGTCAATTCCTTGATTGGATGGTAGGCAATGAAGCCTCCAATGGGTTTGAGAATTGTAGTGACACTGAAGCAAGATGTAAAATTTTCACCTGCCAAGACCTTTCCCAAGAAACCAAAATGACTTAGAATGGAGATAGGTAAGATTTTCAAGGTCCTTAGACTCGTGTGTTGAGACACAATAACGGATTAACCTCCCGAGACGAGTTCAATCTCTAACTGGATGATAACAAGAGGAAAACAACCTTAGTCCTTTTCAAAAATTTATGCAAATTCGGTGAAGGAACCGCGTTAAAGACATCATCACCATAACCATGCGCCCAGGAAAACCTAAAATCCTTGCCCATTTCAGCCAAAACCACTTGAAGGCGGATAACTCCATAAAAAAGGGACGGCTTGTATTAAAGCCCAAAGGGCAACAAACCAAAACCAAAACAAAGGAAAACAGAAAGGCAAACGGAAAGCAAACAAACGGGAAAGCAAATCTAATCTTACTATATTACAAGGATAGGCTCTCAGAGAGAACCTAGGTTTGGAAATAATGCCTGAGAAATCTCCCATCGTCTGGCAATGGGATATCCCCTCCTGTTCTTGTTCGTAACTTAAATGCATCATTTCCCAGGATCTTAGAAGCTTGATCGGGGTCCAACCATGATTTGTCGATCATGACCCTTTGATGCATGGTGAAACTTCTCAGAGTTTCATCTCCTTTCGCCTCCAAGTGTGTCAACTGAGATAGCCTTGTTTGAATCTGGTCTTCTCCCCAATTGACTTCTTCACATTCTTCCTCTAAAGTGACTTGTGGAATCATCTCCGGGACTTGCTCTGAGGAGGTCTTACCCATGGCACCTGTGTTCTCCGAATAGAAAGCTTCATAAATGGGTAACGATAAGTCTCTGATGGGGGCACTTTCTGCATCTTGCTCTACATCTCTTAACATAGAATCTCTGAACGTCCCTTCATTCTCATTCCTACTTGAATCAGTTTCAATCAACACTCCAGTGAAGGCAGGCGTATCTTCTAAAAACCTCTCTCCCTCCGAGTTTTGCAGCGTGAGGACTTCTCTCTTAACAGGCTTGTACGTACCCAAATCAGTTTCCATGAATAAAACATCACTATTTTCACCACATTCTGTAATCATCAATTTGAGCCGCGGTGTACTTTCAATTTTTATCTGATTTGGAACTCCCTTCCAAGGCAACCACATGTGGGAGAAGTCAGTCGCAATGTATCCATTCAATTTTCTGGACCAATCTCTGCTCAATAGCATGCCATAACCATCTGGTATATCCACAACTGATATGTCGATGCGACTCTGAATTCTGGGATCCACCGCTAGCTGCATATGAATACCATTTAATTCCCCTACAACTGGAACTTCAGTCTTATCCAGCTGAGTCACTTTCTTGTTGGTCTGGAGCGGAATTATACCCAACGCCTGACATACCTTCAAAGGCATGACATTACTTGATGCACCGGAATCAATCAAACAATTGTGTGGTAACTTTCCAAAAATTCTAACTGAGACCAGAAATGGGGCTGGCTCACCCTTCCCCTGATAAAATATGACTGGCTTCCTCTTTTCTTCTACTGAAGCATTCTTCTTTTCATCTTTTCTGTCCACTGAAATTTGATTGTCTTGAACAACCTGCCTTGGATTCTGCGTTTGCTCTTGTTTTTGCTTCTGCTCCGCGGGAATATTGAACCGTTTCTTTTTATCTTCGATCCATGACTTTTCAGGAGCGTTTGAAGAACCTTGTACCATACGTACAAAGTTTTGAGGTTGTAGCAGAGCTTCCCAAGTGTCAAATGGAGCGTGAGGCACCTCTTCTACCATATTTGCACTCTGCACATGACGAGACTGTGTACTCACAGGAGGATTCTTTGATGCACTGTTTGCTTCTTGTGATGTACTCCTCGCAATGGGCGCTTCATACACACTTCTCAAAACTGTATCCCTGACCTCTGAAATCTTCATTAGCTCGTGTAGGGGAAGACTAACCTTCAACCTTCTGAATTCTTCTAACACATAAGAGCCAAGTGTTTTCACGTCCTCCCTAGGAAGACTTTCCTTTTGTCTCTGCTCAGCTTGATGAATTGGCTGTTGAACAACTTGTTGTCCTCCTCCGCCTTGCGTTGCATTCTGCCGCCTGTACTCTGGAGAATCTCTAGGTAAACCTGGATTATTGCTTGCGTTGGGATGTGGCGGAGTTGTAAAATTATTAGGAGGTATTGATGATGTAAGTGGCTCTTTCTGATGATAATTCCTTTGATACACTTTAGGAGCTTCACCTCTAGTGGTTTGAAAAGCTTGTACCTCCCCTCTTCCTTCCACCAACACGCTGTTGTTGAGAGGCGGAAAAATATAACCATCCCTATAAAGAGACTCTTCTGGTGAAGCATATGTGGCATGGACTTCTGACGGTATTTGAAACTCTGGCATCCCCACAGGAGCGTTTGATGAAGCTGATGGAAATTGATGATTAACTGGTGGGGGCGTGTAACTCTGAAATTCAGGCGGGAAATTGCAATCTTCTATTATCAATGCCTGATCATATCTGGGTGCTGGGACTAATTCATATCCCGTAACTGGAGGGTTTTCTGTGGCGCCCGTATTACTTGCCTCACTCTTGAGAATGCCAGCCACTACTTGGAATTCGTGACACTGAAGCTCAGAGTGCTGGTTCGTGTTATGTAATCTACACCATCCTGACGAGGCAGTTTCGGCCATATAAATTCTATCTGCAGGACGATTTTCGGGAGGTGGCGGATTGTCTAATGGTGACGGAACACCTCCGTTGTTGGGTCCTGTATTCCAAGACCTCCTCTGAAATCCTTGATTGTTATTTCTATACCCATGACTGTTTTCATGACTATATCCTGGATGGGTATCTCGATGACTTGGAGGATTATTGTGGTATCCTCGGTTAGCACCTTGGTGTGCCTGATAATTTCGTGGCATAGCTTGTGTCTGATTATTTTGACTTTTGAGGTGAGTCACCTCAGCTGACAGCCTCTTCACTTGTTCTATCAAATCTTTCATTTCATCTTTCTCTATTGGTGGCACTGTGTTTTGGAGATAAACAGGCTGTGGGACTTGCGTTTGGGACAAAGGCATCCCAGGATGGAGAACTAACTGACTTGATGGTGCTTGAACTTGGTAAGCTGGCTGTGGAATTGCATTTAATGCCGGAACTTGTTGATTCCATGTTGAGCCGAACATTGGCATTTTGATTGTTTATGCATTACCTAAGCCCGATTATGAAACGCGGGCCGGTTATATTCTGTCCTAAGCCTTGACTTGCTTCTATGGCTTTAGTAAAGCAGTTACTTCTTTGGAGTGGGAGATTTGAGATCTTACGAACATTGCAGTCAAAGGATCAAGTGCTGAATAGTAGCTTTCTCGAGCATCATCAATGACATAAGGAGTGCGTAACCTATTGAGGGCCTTCTGGAATCTATTGTTGAATGCATGAATGGGCTCTTTGTCTTGTCCTCTTACTTCTGCAAATTGACGATAAAGCTCTACAGGGGTGGCTGGTATACCAAACTTTCCGATGAAGGCCTCCTTCATCTGCTCCCATGTCCTTATAGACCCCACTGGTAGGTGAATGAACCAAAAATGAGCCTCTTCTCCCAAAGAATATGGGAATAGGCGGCAAGCCACGTCTGCGTACCCAATCTGCCTATTGCGTAGGTGACCTTCAAACATCTTGATATGATCCTCGGCCGTGTAGTTAACATCATTGGCAATGAACTTAGGACAAAAATTTTCAGGATTCTTTGGCATCTCATGGTAGTCTTGGAACTCTAGCGGAGATGGGTTGGTAACCAACCATGTAGCACCGTTTGGAGCGGGTTGACCTCCTTGTTGACCTCCTGGTTGACCTCCTGGTTGAGCCATTGCTTGAATTGGTAGTCGCCTTTGATACACAATCACTTGGGCTGATTGTTGCACAACAGCTTGAACTTGTCTTGGCTGAGCGAACCTCGAAGCACTAGGTGGAGTTTTGAATGGACTAGAAATTTCTTCTCCGCTTTCTTCGCTTGGCTGAACTTCTTCGTTTGATAAAAACTCTTCACTTGACTTGACTTCTTTGCTTGAATGAACTTCTTTCTTCTTCCCTGATCTTGTAGGTAGCTCTAACTCCACAAAATCTTTATATGAACTGGGCGTAGACCTCAAGATTCTCTTCAACTTGTCTGGCGAAAATGAAGTGATACGATCCAGGATGTACTGCTTCTTTTAGTGGCTGCGCGCGAGATTCTTCAATTCTGAAAGAACACCATCTTGTCTCATGATAATCTTCTCCAATGGAACTTTTGTGTTTCAAACCCTTTCTTCTTCAACACGACTGTATGCTGTAGCTGTTATTCGCCCTCCTTCTAGCGCCAATTCTGTTGACGTGGTTTTTGAGACCGCACCAACACAGAATAAAGTCTCCCCAACGGACTCTATCCTCTCTTGAACAAAGTATTGACGTACAAGATTGAAGTAGGAATCATGCTTTCAACTCCAAGGTTCCTTGAGTCACGGGTAGGCTCGGTTGGCTCGTGTGATATTGCTGAGTATGTCAGGGGACTCACTGGTGTTATTGTAACAATAAGCGATGGAGCTAAGGGCTTCGTGTAGTTCAAATGATTTGGCAAATAAACTTTCAGTTTTCCTAATTCCTGTCGGAAATGTCGCGGAGGAAGTAAAGGGGTATAAAGCCTAAGAAATTTATATTCTATTCTAAATGCAGGATATGTGGGGCTTCGTTTCAATAGACTTCAACCGGATTTCACCTAGCCTTCGTCGGACAGCCTCGGCAAAATCGGTGCAATCTTCAAGGGAAATAGCAAAAGATGTTCAAATTATGACTTAACATACATACACCATCACAACGACGCATATAAGCACATAAATCACAACTGAAGTTAAACTCAAGGTAATGTCCAGTTGACCACACAAAGCGAACTTATCATCAACAAACGCTAGTGGTATGCGGTCACTTCCTTCCTCTCAATAAAACATCCACACCAAAAGGTATGCTACTTGCATGAATTTGTCTGCTTGGATCTGAAAAGGAGAAGAAGAAACCTTGCCCTAGCATTTCATGACAGAATGAATTCCGTAATCAATGAAAGATCTATTATCATAGATGTGTTACACAACAATCTCCTCAAAAGTTTTCAAAGGAAAATATTTTCTTCAAACCAATTTTAAAAATGTATACAATTAACTACACTATCATCTAATGCTCTCCTCTCAATATCTACTCTGATTCTAAGCCTCTACTCTAATGAGATTACAAATGAGGGGGACTCCCCAGCCTATATTCAACCAAGTCCCAAAGGCGGTAGGAGTTACAATCAATAGAGTGGCGGAATGTCGTGCCACCTCGACCCTAAATAATATTGCCTAAAAGTAGCACAAAGGAGGTGGGGTAATAAATGCGCCATAATGTCACCATCATCCTTCTAGAAGATTCCACATTTTGTAGAGCGTATTTCTGCTTGTTCTCGATCTTCTTTCTTGGCGTTGTTCTTTGATTTCTTCCACTTGAGGGTCTTCGTCTTCGCCACTTGAGTCTTGAAAACATTTCACCTTTGTCACTTGAGCTAACACTTAGCAAATTTCTTGTAACCTTTTCTTCGAGATTGAAACTTGTAATTTTATCTTCCTTCGAAGGTGGTAACATCATCCTGCTTCATCACTTCACGTCATCGCGCTCTGGCCTCAACATTTCTCCTGCAAAACAAGCGAGGAGAAGAGTATTAGAACACATCATAATATCAATTTTCCTTACCTGATTTTTCTCGCTTTGATCTTCAAGGGCTTATCGTCAACTTTGTGTTCAACTTCATCCTTGAGAAATTCATTTCACCGGCTGGAGCTCTGACAACCTTGATTTTATTCATCCCTGGCTCAAGAAAACTATCTTCACGAAGGATTTGAGCAAATTTAACTAGGCAGTTTCTTTCAAATTCATCGTCTGGAGGATCTCACCTTGAAAACCACTTTTCTTCATTTTTGCCTTAGAAAATTTTCAAATTTCCCTTAGGAAAACTTATCAATCCAGTGCCCATCAAAATCTTTATCCCAAAATTCTCGACAAGCTGTGGAAGACCTTAAAATCAACTCCTCATCGATAATCTTCGATACCCAGAAGAAAATTTTCTCCAGAACGCATCAAATTCATGGGTGCCCAACGAACGGGTTCATTTAATTTTCTCGAATTTTGAACCTTAGAAAATATTCTTTCATCAAATTTATTCTCGTTCTTCGATCCCCTCTGAGAATTTTGCTCTGACTTGGAAAATTTTATTCCTGCACTGCCAACATCCTTTGACTTCATGACTGGCAAAATTCACTCTGAACTCGGGAAAATTCACCATCTCACCAGACTTAGGCATATTTTCTAGAGGAAGGGAATACTTCATGCCTTAGAAATTTTTTTTTTAAATCATCTTGAAAAACTTTGAAAATTTTGCCCTGGAAAATTTTATTCGTTTCCACTCCATCTCGCCAGTGATGAGAAAATTTCATCAACTTCCTGTGGTGAAGAATTTTTTTATTTCAACTTGCTTAGAAAGTTTCTTGAAGGCGCATCACACTTAATTTATTTATTTTTTTGTCTGGCAATTTCAACGCCTAGGCAATTTGCTTCTCCTCACGTTTTATTTCACCTTGGGAAAAAAAAATTCTTACTTGAAGTTCCAACGCCTTTACTTATCAACTCCTATTCACCTTACCTCAGGCGTATTTCATACTTGCAAGAAGACTTGGCTTCCAACGCCTTAGTAATTTTTTTTTAACTTTACCTTAGGCGTATTTTATGTTTGAAGAGGACACTTTAAATTTCAACGCCTAGCACACTTGTATGTCATGAAGAAAATATTTTCCCAACGCCTTGCACATTTTCATCTCCCCCTTAGGCGCACTTCACACTTTGAATAGGATATTCTTGTTCACTTCTTTGACTTTCTCTTGTTGAAGTGAGGGCGCATTTCACATGTGTGGAAGGATGAAATTCTCACTTAGAATATTTTAGCAATTCCTCCTAACTTGGGCGCATTTCATACTTGGAGGAGGATAAACTTTAAACGCCACCCTTGAATTTATCATTACATGGCTTTCAACGCCTTTGTCTTCTTCCAAATTTGCATGGATACCTTTGTCCTTTTCCTCCTTGTCTTCATGCACACGCCTTGTCTTTTTGTTCTATGCATGGACGCCTTTGCATGGAGATGTTTTGTCTTTTTATGCCCCCTTTTGGGCGCATTTCATACTTCATGAAGGATGAAAATCCTTTGACTTCTTTGACCACCTGCCCACTTGGGCGCATTTCTATGTATGTGCAGGATAAACTTGGGCGCATTTAACCTTGTGTGAAGGATTTGACTTGTTGACTTCAAATGTGGGCGGATTTTCATGTAAGAGGAGGAATCTTTTCCAACGCCATAACTTTTGTCCTCACATGCCTCATTTTTGGCGCATTTTACCCCTCATGCAGGATGAAAATGTTTGACTCCTTGACTTTTGGGCGCATTTCATCCTAGCTGCAGGATGGGCGCATTTTGAGGGGTGAGAAGGATATCTCCATGCCTTAGAAAATTTTGCCATAACTCTCTCAACTTGGGCGCATTTTGCTGGGTAAGGTGGATGAAGTTTGTTGACTTCTTTGACCCTTTTGAGAGGTGGGCGCATTTAGCATAGGGAGGTGGATTTTTTTTATACTTAGAAATTTTTTGAATGTCTCCAGCTTGCTTGTGGGCGCATTTCCCTATGGTGAAGGACGAGGTCTCAGACTTAGAAAATTTTCAACTTTTTCCTCTTCAAGTTTGGGCGCATTTTGCCCCAGGAGGTGGATGAACACTTTGACTTTTCTTTGACCAGTTGTGCTTTGGGCGCATTTTGACCCCAGAGCAGGACGAACTTGCATCACTTTGAATTTTTTTATGCCTCCAGCTGGGATGGGCGCATTTCCCTATGTCAACTGGATGAAGCTCTAGACTTAGACAAATTTTCATCATCTTTTGCCAGCGTTCATGCCCCTGCTATTTATAGTAAATCCTCTGATTCTCAAACTTCGAAAGCTCAGATTGCCTTGAAATTTTAAACACTGGATCTTCGTGACTCCATTACCTTGCTGACACTGCCATTCTGAGCAAGCCTGCCATTTTAGCTCCTCAAGCTGGCGGTGGTTTACTATAAATAGTAAGCTCATGTTTCTCGAGTATAGCTCCTAAGTCTCATCGAAGTTGAAATTTTAATGAGGCCTCATCACGCGGACTGGGCTCACGACATCAAATAAGATGCAACCGGGATACGGCTTTAGCATGTTTCAATCAATTTACTATACCAGTAGCGCTTCGCTGACTCAAATTTCACCGCCAGATAGTCCGGCGACCGGGACGCAGTTGGTTTACATCGCCAAGATTTTGACTTTTGATGCCTATTTTAGGCTCCGCTCGAACCCCATCAATTTGTATTGCTGTAATGCATTCAAAAGACTCGCTTTGCCTTCTGCTTTGGCAGACATGACGTCAGTGAACTGGAATCATTGGTATACGCCGACACACCGCTAAAATAGTAAAGTTCCCATCGAGTGAGAATCCTCGCTTGCATGTCACACCATCGCCAAGCTCAAAACCCATCGAATATCCATTACGCTAAAGAAACTCTCGGCATGCAAACCCAAAATAGCCCTAAGGTCAATCCCGGAAGTTGTCATCCTCGACTTCGTATGTTAGTATCATCGCTAAGGTCTCAAACCTGTATGAATATCCGTACATGCAAAGAAAAATCTCGTGATCCGGATCAAATTCGCGACGGCTTCCGGACTGCTAAAAATAGTAAGTTGTCCGTTTTTGCTCAAATTTGGCATGCAAGCAGTCTGATGTACTCTGAATGCCGTGTGATGATCGGAATCTCAAAATAGCTGACAAATCGCCTGTAATTGTGCACTTACTAAAAATAGTAAGTAGCTCGGAATTCGATGAAAACTTGCTGAGAGCCTGCTGGAAGCACACTGACAACAACGTTAAGCTCAGTTTTCAAGTTATTCACCTCGTTTGACTTCAAATTGGCTAGCAAGACTCAAACTCTAATTTTCAGACTTGGCCAGAATTTTTGCATTTTAAGCTCAACGGCAGAGGAATCCCGGGAAGTAGACCATAGAACAGAGACAGACGGAGAGAGAGACCAAAAACCAAAGCCAAAAAGACCAGAATGGAGCGAAAATTAGGGGTCCCCATTTGAATGGGGCGATGTGTGAAAAAGGTCACAACATCTGGCATCCCCACGGGAAAGTGTTGAAAAACACTTTAAGAATTGAACTTTGATTAATCTTCCTCAAACCATCATACAGGAAAGACACTTACTCAAAAGGGGAGAAGAATCCGATATTGGATCAAAACACTTTCATCTAAAACCTTGTGAGTGTGTGCATGCATTCCATCTCTAAACCATCTTGACTTCCGGAATTGGTTGTAGCAGGTTATATAAATATCTCAACTTCAAAAGCATCCTGGACATTGCCTCGCTGCCAGTCAGGCGTCTATAGCCCCGATGAGGTTGTCGCTACAATTCTCACGAATATTGCTCCACTGCCGGCCGGGCGTCCATAGCCCCGGTGGAGTTACTCGTATGCTCCCAAAACCAATATTTCACAATATTTTCTTTCATTTTCCATTTCTCATTTCTTTTCAGATATTTCTTTTAAACACATTTTCTTTTCATCATTTGATTTCTCCGTCAATTCCTTGATTGGCTGGTAGGCAATGAAGCCTCCAATGGGTTTGAGAATTGCAGTGGCGCTGAAGCAAGACGTAAAATTTTCACCTGCCAAGACCGTTCCCAGGAAACCAAAATGACTTAGAATGGAGATAGGTAAGATTTTTAAGGTCTTTAGACTCATGTGTTAAGACACAATAGCGGGTTAACCTCCCGAGACGAGTTCAATCACTAACTGGATGATGACAAGAGGAAAACGACCTTAGTCCTTTTCAAAAATTTATGCAAATTCCAGTGAAAGGAACCACGTTAAAACATCATCACCTCATCGCAACGGGAAAACCCTAAAATCCTTGCCCATTCCAAACCAAAACCACTTGAGCGGACAACTCAAGGGACAGAAACGCCAAACCAAAAACCCAAAGGGCAACAAACCAAAACCAAAACAAAGGAAAACAGAAAGGCAAACGGAAAGCAAACAAACGGGAAAGCAAATCTAATCTTACTATATTACAAGGATAGGCTCTCAGAGAGAACCTAGGTTTGGAAATAATGCCTGAGGAATCTCCCATCGTCTGGCAATGGGATATCCCCTCCTGTTCTTGTTCGTAACTTAAATGCATCATTTCCCAGGATCTTAGAAGCTTGATCGAGGTCCAACCATGATTTGTCGATCATGACCCTTTGATGCATGGTGAAACTTCTCAGAGTTTCATCTCCTTTCGCCTCCAAGTGTGTCAACTGAGATAGCCTTGTTTGAATCTGGTCTTCTCCCCAATTGACTTCTTCACATTCTTCCTCTAAAGTGACTTGTGGAATCATCCCCGGGACTTGCTCTGAGGAGGTCTTACCCATGGCACCTGTGTTCTCCGAATAGAAAGCTTCATAAATGGGTAACGATAAGTCTCTGATGGGGGCACTTTCTGCATCTTGCTCTACATCTCTTAACATAGAATCTCTGAACGTCCCTTCATTCTCATTCCTACTTGAATCAGTTTCAATCAACACTCCAGTGAAGGCAGGCGTATCTTCTAAAAACCTCTCTCCCTCCGAGTTTTGCAGCGTGAGGACTTCTCTCTTAACAGGCTTGTACGTACCCAAATCAGTTTCCATGAATAAAACATCACTATTTTCACCACATTCTGTAATCATCAATTTGAGCCGCGGTGTACTTTCAATTTTTATCTGATTTGGAACTCCCTTCCAAGGCAACCACATGTGGGAGAAGTCAGTCGCAATGTATCCATTCAATTTTCTGGACCAATCTCTGCTTAATAGCATGCCATAACCATCTGGTATATCCACAACTGATATGTCGATGCGACTCTGAATTCTGGGATCCGCCGCTAGCTGCATATGAATACCATTTAATTCCCCTACAACTGGAACTTCAGTCTTATCCAGCTGAGTCACCTTCTTGTTGGTTTTGAGCGGGATTATACCCAACGCCTGACATACCTTCAAAGGCATGACATTACTTGATGCACCGGAGTCGATCAAACAATTATGCAATAGCCTTCCAAAAATTCTGATTGAAACCAGAAATGGGGCTGGCTCACCCTTCCCCTGATAAAATATGACTGGCTTCCTCTTTTCCTCTACTGAAGCATTCTTCTTTTCATCTTTTCTGTCCACTGAAATTTGATTGTCTTGAACAACCTGCCTTGGATTCTGCGTTTGCTCTTGTTTTTGCTTCTGCTCCGCAGGAATATTGAACCGTTTCTTTTTATCTTCGATCCATGACTTTTCAGGAGCGTTTGAAGAACCTTGTACCATACCTATGAAATTTTGAGGTTGTTGCGGTGCTTCCCAAGTGTCAAATGGAGCGTGAGGCACCTCTTCTACCATATTTGCACTCTGCACATGACGAGACTGTGTACTCACAGGAGGATTCTTTGATGCACTGTTTGCTTCTTGTGATGTACTCCTCGCAATGGGCGCTTCATACACACTTCTCAAAACTGTATCCCTGACCTCTGAAATCTTCATTAGCTCGTGTAGGGGAAGACTAACCTTCAACCTTCTGAATTCTTCTAACACATAAGAGCCAAGTGTTTTCACGTCCTCCCTAGGAAGACTTTCCTTTTGTCTCTGCTCAGCTTGATGAATTGGCTGTTGAACAACTTGTTGTCCTCCTCCGCCTTGCGTTGCATTCTGCCGCCTGTACTCTGGAGAATCTCTAGGTAAACCTGGATTATTGCTTGCGTTGGGATGTGGCGGAGTTGTAAAATTATTAGGAGGTATTGATGATGTAAGTGGCTCTTTCTGATGATAATTCCTTTGATACACTTTAGGAGCTTCACCTCTAGTGGTTTGAAAAGCTTGTACCTCCCCTCTTCCTTCCACCAACACGCTGTTGTTGAGAGGCGGAAAAATATAACCATCCCTATAAAGAGACTCTTCTGGTGAAGCATATGTGGCATGGACTTCTGACGGTATTTGAAACTCTGGCATCCCCACAGGAGCGTTTGATGAAGCTGATGGAAATTGATGATTAACTGGTGGGGGCGTGTAACTCTGAAATTCAGGCGGGAAATTGCAATCTTCTATTATCAATGCCTGATCATATCTGGGTGCTGGGACTAATTCATATCCCGTAACTGGAGGGTTTTCTGTGGCGCCCGTATTACTTGCCTCACTCTTGAGAATGCCAGCCACTACTTGGAATTCGTGACACTGAAGCTCAGAGTGCTGGTTCGTGTTATGTAATCTACACCATCCTGACGAGGCAGTTTCGGCCATATAAATTCTATCTGCAGGACGATTTTCGGGAGGTGGCGGATTGTCTAATGGTGACGGAACACCTCCGTTGTTGGGTCCTGTATTCCAAGACCTCCTCTGAAATCCTTGATTGTTATTTCTATACCCATGACTGTTTTCATGACTATATCCTGGATGGGTATCTCGATGACTTGGAGGATTATTGTGGTATCCTCGGTTAGCACCTTGGTGTGCCTGATAATTTCGTGGCATAGCTTGTGTCTGATTATTTTGACTTTTGAGGTGAGTCACCTCAGCTGACAGCCTCTTCACTTGTTCTATCAAATCTTTCATTTCATCTTTCTCTATTGGTGGCACTGTGTTTTGGAGATAAACAGGCTGTGGGACTTGCGTTTGGGACAAAGGCATCCCAGGATGGAGAACTAACTGACTTGATGGTGCTTGAACTTGGTAAGCTGGCTGTGGAATTGCATTTAATGCCGGAACTTGTTGATTCCATGTTGAGCCGAACATCGGGTATTTGATTGTTTGTCAATTTTAAGCACCGGCCCGCTTATATTCTCATTCTAAACCCTTGACTTACTTCTATAGCTTCAGCGTGTTTGGATTTATATTTGCTCGGAGTGGGTGAGATCTACTTCTAACATTGC
Organism: Sequoia sempervirens; assembly: GCA_007258455.2. Lineage (NCBI taxonomy): Eukaryota > Viridiplantae > Streptophyta > Pinopsida > Cupressales > Cupressaceae > Sequoia > Sequoia sempervirens. The sequence continues at coordinate 1,075 of VDFB02019141.1, read as the reverse complement.
GCTCAAAGGACCGGCGTCAATAGGTAGCTCTTGTTAATCATCAATGACATAAGGAGTGCGTAACCTATTGAGGGCCTTTTGGAATCTATTGTTGAATGCATGAATGGGCTCTTTGTCTTGTCTTCTCACTTCTGTAAATTGACGATAAAGCTCTACAGGGGTGGCTGGTATACCAAACTTTCCGATGAAGGCCTCCTTCATCTGCTCCCATGTCCTTATAGACCCCACAGGTAGGTGAATGAACCAAAAATGAGCCTCTTCTCCCAAAGAATATGGGAATAGGCGGCAAGCCACGTCTGCGTACCCAATCTGCCTATTGCGTAGGTGACCTTCAAACATCTTGATATGATCCTCGGCCGTGTAGTTAACATCATTGGCAATGAACTTAGGACAAAAATTTTCAGGATTCTTTGGCATCTCATGGTAGTCTTGAAACTCTAGCGGAGATGGGTTAGTAACCAACCATGTAGCACCGTTTGGAGCGGGTTGACCTCCTTGCTGACCTCCTGGTTGACCTCCTGGTTGAGCCATTGCTTGAATTGGTAGTCGCCTTTGATATACAATCACTTGGGCTGGCTGCTGTACAACAGCTTGAACTTGTTTCGGCTGAGCAAACCTCGAAGCACTAGGTGGAGTTCTAAACAAACTTGAAATTTCTTCTCCACTTGTTTCTCCTTGAACCTCTTCACTTGAACCGACTTCTTCACTTGACTTAGCTTCTTTGCTTGAATGAACTTCTTTCTTCTTCCTTGATCTTGTAGGTAGCTCTAACTCCACAAAATCTTTATATGAACTGGGCGTAGACCTCAAGATTCTCTTCAACTTGTCTGGCGAAAATGAAGTGATACGATCCAGGATGTACTGCTTCTTTTAGTGGCTGCGCGCGAGATTCTTCAATTCTGAAAGAACACCATCTTGTCTCATGATAATCTTCTCCAATGGAACCTTTTGTGTTTCAAACCCTTTCTTCTTCAACACGACTGTATGCTGTAGCTGTTATTGGCCCTCCTTCTAGCGCCAATTCTGTTGATGTGTTTTTCGTGACCGCACCAACGCAGAATAAAGTTGCCAACGG
>VDFB02019139.1:0-19051 GCA_007258455.2 Sequoia sempervirens | reverse complement strand
TGGGAAACAATGAAGATCACACAGTATTTTTGACTTCAGATACTTTTCACCATGTTGTGAGAAGGTATTCATCTTCAAAGGATGAAGGTTATCAGCATGATGCTTCAAATAAAAAATACAATGTTCATATGCCTGAACAACATGTCCTTTCTGACTCTGAAGAAGATTATATAGTGCCACATTCTGTTGAGGTGCCTACTCTATATAGTATGAAGAGACTTACTGAAGAAGAGGTAGAAAGACTAACTATTGCTGATTAGAAGGAAGAAAGCAAAGGAGTGACATTGGAGCATAAGAAATGGATTGAGGTAGAAGGCTCCTCTTTTAACTTCATTCAAGTGTTGTCCTAGGGAATAAGGTATGAGAACATTATCAAGGTTGATTCCAATGATTGTATTTCTGATGAGTATAGATAAATTGATCAAACAATGCTTCCAATAGAAGATGAGATATGTGCAAGTTAGTATGATTCCTGTGATAGCTTGCATAATGAAGATGAAGGTACAAGATATTTCTCTTGCATAACAGATTGTGACAGGGAAAGCAGCGTGTGTTATGATGGATCTAATGAATATTTAGATTTTGAGGATACACTTGTAGATTTTGATCTGCAGCAAGGGGATTCTTCTACCTCTTATGAAGATCAAGATGAAGAGGCAATGGGAAATGTTGATAGTGAGTATACAATACCTTTGGCTATAGTTGAAAGTTATGAAGATTCATTTGATCATGATGAGGTTTGTACATTTGAAAATGATTTCCATGCTTTTTCAAACTCATTGTATGATGAATATTTAAATGAAGAGCAGATGATTTTTTGTCAAGGTATGTCCAAGAATGAGTTTTAGATATTTTCAGATCCATTCTATGAAAAAGAGGAAATAATTCCATATAAACAAAGTATTTATGGCATAAATGACAACACTGATGATGTTTTTGATTTCCCATTCTCTAATGGTATTGGATTTTTGTTTGATGATGACAAGTGTGAGGAGTTTAATTGTAGTGATAAAAATGTTGAGACTTGTTCACTAGTCAGTGAACAGATTGTAGATTTGTTACTTCTGAATACCAAGGATGTGCACATGATGATGATCTTGAAGTTTTTTCTCCAACTTTCTTTTGTTTTGACAGTGAAAAATCTTTATGTAAAGATTCTTATGACTCCCTGTGCATTTCTTGGAATAATGGTGAAACTTTTGGTGTTGATCAAAAGTTTGTGTTTGTTTAGAAGGAGTTGGAAGAATGTTTCATAATACATAACAGTGAGAAAGAAAATGTGGAATGTTGTATTTCATATCCATATATTTTGTATGTTGAAGATAACAGAGTTTTATCTGATGATGGAGAATTCAAACTACTGAATACTATTGGGAAGTTGGTCCAAGCTGAGCATGGTGATTCTCTAAAAAATTCTAGTGACAGGAAGGATTGCATCTATGTCTTCAAGAGAAATCTGATGAACTCAAAACAAAACCATGTGTTTGATAGGGGGAGGTATGATTTGAGTTTCAAATTGTAACAGCTCAAGACAGGAGAAGTTAACACATAGAAGATTGAGGGTTGCTAGTGCATGGAAAACTCTTACTTATTCTCTTTAAAATTCTTTTCCATGCACAATAGTTTAGGGTTCTAATTCACCTCCATCTTGCATTCTTTCCATCATGCCCTATGCCCATTTCCATTCTGCTCATTTTGTGTTTTGTCTGGTCTGCTCACCCTAGATTCTAGATCCTTGCAATGATCTAACTATCATTCATCCCCAAATGGAGCCACTGTTGGAATTGTAAAAATCTGGTGTTTATACAGTTCATTTCATTCATAAATTTCTTGATTTGGTCCTACAGTATGCATATTTCATCTATATTTTTCCTTTTTTCCCCTCTGAATTTATCCAAGTCTACATTTTCCACTTTTTGGTCCATATCAGCATGAGTCTGTTTGGGTCTCCCCGACCCATTATATTTTTATACTAAAATCTTATGTTTCAGGTGTATTCGCAAGACATGTTCTTTGTTACAGTGATTATTTTTCTCCTACGGGCTATCAACGAGACGTTTTAAGTGGTTGTGGCGATAGAGGTGACATCTATTGACATTTGTTTTGGTGGTTGGGCTAACATCTTACCGAAACATTGATGTCTCAGTGATAGGTGCATTATGGTAGTCTTCGGTGAGAGCTTGGCAGTATTGGCGCAGTGGCTTGGTGATTTCATTTTGTCACACTGACTGACAAGTTTGGGTGCATATCGGTATAGGTTGGGGCGATCACCATAAGGTCTCGACGAGTGACCTTTGGTCTCACCGATGGAAAGCGATGAAGGATCTTGTCGGCAAGACTATGATCTTATCTTCACGACTCAGGAGATAAAAAGAACTATCGGTATAACAAAATGATGTCTACAGGAGGTCCTCCTGAAGGTTGGAAGCAATAGTGATATACATGGGGCATAAGGACTCTATCAATGAGAAATCTAAAGTGTATTAGTGACACAAAGTGAATTGGGAGTTTTCAGTGTGACTAAATGAAATCTTTGAGACATCTCGCCGACCATCTATTGTCTTGGCAAATGTGATAATGGGCACTCATCGGTGAGAAAAAACTAAAGTCACAGCGACATGAAAGAAATAGGGGGAGCCTTCGGTGAAACATTGTGTAGTCTATGTGAGGTCTCCCCGACGGATGGAAGCTACAGTGACATACTTGAGATGTATGGACTCATCGGTAGGATAAAACATGTGTCATGCTGACTCAAAATGCATTATGGCTTTCAGTATAACTCTATAGTCTGTGTGAGGTCTTCCTGATGTCACAAGGTTATAGCGACTGTGAGCAAAACTAAAGGAGTGCATTGGTATGAATTTTCTTGTGTCTCAGCGAATGAAAACGCGACAGAACGCATCTCTGGGAAACATAATAAAATCTATAAGAGGTCTTCCTGACGGTCGAAAGTCGGGGTGAAACAGAAGGAGCAGGGGAAGTGATTAACGTATAAATTTCCTTTAGCATACCTGCAGGGTTGTTTAGGTGATTGTCTCAGCAGATGATTGATTAAGATTTATACACTGTGGGCTGACATATGGAATTTTAACTGTTGCTAGCCGACTTGGTTTTTTCCTGATCTCTATGGTGGCCAACATGGAGTTTCAAAATGATTTATTTTCTAATGCTGGTGTATAAATGGGAACCCTAGTTGTAATTGAAACATCATGAGATTTTAGATCACATACAGTAGTTAGGAATGGCTACAGTAGAATAATTTTCTCTTATCAGAGACTATGTGCATGTTAATGGTGAATTCAATGAAAATTAGCTGGTATGGTAGGTTATTTCTAGTGTCAATTGTATGTTGAACTTATTGAAAAGTATTGTTGAAGCTATCTCCAAATCGATTCTTTCTAGTTGTTTAAATTGATGTAACAAGTTTACTTTCAGTTTATCAATGCACATTTGTTGTATTTTTGTGATTAATTGACTAGTTCTCTCAAGTAGAGATTAAATCCTTTTCATTGATCATAGTAATCAGGGAGATTCATTTGGATTATTAAAGTAGAGCTCAATGGTCATAATCTTGCATTGTTTATCCAAGTTATGAATAGATCATATTCCTGCAATTTGATTTTCTGCCAGAATAATTTGCCCATTTCTGTTTTATTTGACTTCGCATACCCAACAAGGCACTTGTCTTTGCAATTTCATTATTTGAATTCAATCAATCTCTTTTTATCAGTTAATTAAGCATTCTAGGATTTAGATCAAAAGATACTATCAAGTTTGGTTTCATTTGTTCACTATTATCTGCCATTGTGGACAAAGCATTTCAAGAAAGATAATCACAAGTTAAGTCTGCACTATTCAGAAAGGTACACCCACCCAGGTTTGCAGCACCTAAAGAGTAGAAGGTTGAGTTCTCTTGACCTTATATGTTACCCTAAACCATATCAGGAGATTGGCAGCATCTTGAGGCATTCAACCTGCATTTTTGAGAGCTAACGGAGTCAATTAATTAATGAAGAAAAGTCTTCCATCTTTTTCTTCAACACTTCAGATTCTATTCAAAGGAGAATTTCTCAGATTCTTCGATTTTAGATTGGGGTTCTTCCTTTGCCATATCTTGGGATTCTGATTGCTATGAGCAGACTAACTAGGGAGTCATGGCAGCCGATCCTCGATAAATTTTATGTGAAAGTTACTCATTGGACCAACCATTGGTTGTCCTTTGTAGGCTAGGTTCAGTTTCTTAAGTCTGTGGTTCAGGCTCTCCCCATCTATCAGTGTATGCTTTAGGTAGTCCTGATGGGCTTTGTTAGGGAGCTAGAATCATTAGCAAGATAATTCCTTTAGGCTAGATATTTGATGTCTTCCAAATGGATTTTGGTTAGATGGGATATTGTGTGTTGTCCTAAGCATTATGGTGGTTTGGGGCTACAACAGTCCTCGCTGGCAAGAGTGATGTTGGAAGTTAAACTTTATTGGTGGTGGTGCACTGAGCAGGATAAAATTTGGGCCAGGATTCTTTCCCATAAATATTTCCAAAATATTTCTCAAGAAAATATCCCTCGCTACCTTTTCGTGGGAAAGGTTTTGGCTATTTAGGCCACTCTCAAGAAAGGAGTTGCACTTGTCAAGAATGGCTAATTTTAGATTTGCAAGCATGGGACAAAGGTTCAGTTTTGGTATGATTCTTGGGATGGTTATTCACCCATTATCTCTCAGTTTCCTCACTTGGTGACCCTAAGTAGGAGATTCAGTGATGCTGGCTAGGTGAAGATGAGCAACTTTAAGTTTTCTTTTAATGGATAGCTGGTGAGTGCTAGGTGGAAGAATCCCATTGAGTCGCTGGTGGTGGGCATGAAAGAGGAGTGTGCGATGCTTCATAGGATTCTCTCTAGTAGAAAATGTAGTTCCCTCAAGGATAAGGATGTTCTTGCATGGTCTCCCAACCAGAAAGGTTAGTACATTGTGGCTTCTGGTTACCAGAGATTTCTCTCTCAAAAGATCGAGGGGGTGGAAGTTCCTTGGTGGAAGAGGGTGTGGAATAAGTTTTCTTGGCCAAAGTGCAACTGCTTTATTTGGACTTTGGATTGGAATAGATGTCTGACTTGGGATAATATCCAAAAGTGTGGGTTTCAGGGCCCCTCTATGTGTGTTCTTTGTGGGGGAGGTGAGGAGGACTCTTCTCATCTATTTTTTTGATGCCCTTTTACTTTGCAGCTATGGAATTCTTGGTGGGGAGTTTGGAACAGTCCCTGTGTTCATGCCTCCTCCTTAGTGGACTTCTAGGCTAGCTTGGGAAAACCTCCCTCATTGGCTCCCTTTCTGCAGGATTCTTGGATAGCGGGGCCTATTTTCTTATTGTGGCAGGTGTGGCTGGACAGAAATAGGAGGATTTTCAAAGGGAAGAAATTGTGGATACAACAAATGTGGTTCATAATCCTTGGTATGATTCAGGAGATGATACAAGCTAAGGGAGATGTAGTATTTCCCCTGGAGAAAAGAAATGCGGAGATGGTGGCTAGGTTGGGTATTCACAGGTTGTCCTCAACCTTTGCTTGTTGTAAGAGAGGTTGGAAAGTGAGGCAGCAAGTTCAAAAATTGGGGAATTGGCAACCCCCTTCGGTTGGCACTTTGAAGATTAATACTAATGGATCTTTTAGGGGGAACCTAAGACTTGCTGGAATTGTCGGGGTTGGTAGGGACTCTTCTAGTTCGGTGGTCTTCCTCTTTTCTATCCATAAAGGTTTGCAAATTATCAACCTTATGGAAGGATTGGTGATCCCATATGCTCTAGAATGAGCCTATGAGTTGGGATGGAATCGGGTTATTTGTGAATTAGATTCTCAGGTCTTGGTTAACTTGCTTAATGAACAAAAGGTGTCTGATGTTAGCTGGAAGTTGGCAATGATAGTGCAATAGATTCTGCAAATTGGCACTTTGATGGAGATGGTGTCTTTTGTCCATATCCCAAGGGAGTGGAATAGGATAGTTGATTGTCTAGCCAAATGGGCTTCTGAGCATATGGATGACTAGAAGATTGATGATAGGGTTCAGATCCCTCAGGAGCTCTATTTGGAATTGGAGAGGGTGCTTACTGAGGATGGTGTGGGTGCTGGTTGACTTTGGATTTTGCTCTACTTTTTGGTTTCTTTGGGCTTTCACTCTTGACTTTGATGTAATTCATTTTTCTGAGGTGCAATAACGTTTTTACCCCTTTTTCAAAACTTAATCATACAAATAAATAAATACATTGATAATTATTTTGTGGCACGCATTAGCCCCAATATCTTATGAAAGTGTATTTTATTCTTTGTAATTCAAGTTTAGATTTAAATAAGGTAGGTTTCAAAAATCCATAATCTACTATTAGTTAGAGCCTCCCACATAACATAAAATCTAACTTGCCATTATTTTTTTCCACTAAAAATTTATATATTTCAGGAGAGAAATAATTTAATTCAATTATAAAAATACTGTCTTCAATTAAATTCAATTAAAAACAATTGTCTTCAAAATATAATTTCAACAAAGAAATATGTTGCTTTGAACCATGTATTTGGGGTCATCTCCAAAGCAATGAAAATATTTATAATGCTTTGGAAAAAAGGTGGGTGAAATTGTTGGCATGAAACAACTAATCAAAAATTAGTTTATCTCTTCTCTATCTTTTTCCCTTTGTATCTCTTTTATTTCTCATTGGCATGCTCTATCTCTCTTTGTCTATTCCTCTCTCTTTCAATCTCTATATCCATCTATATCTCTCACTTTATATATATATATATTTCTATCTCTCTTTATCAACTCTATCCCTTTCTCTCTATCTCTCTCTCTCTCTTTATCTCTTTCTATCCCTCTCTCTCCCTATCTATCTATCTATATTTTTTCTTTTTCTATAGTTTGAGTTTTTCTCTCTTTAAGAGAATTCTACAACCTTCTACAAAATTTTTATCTCTTTCTATCCCTCTCTCTCCCTATCTATCTATCTAAAGTTTTGTTAAGGAAACCACAGAGTATACTCTAATATAGTGTCATGGTGTTTTGGTCTACAACCTTCCATAGAGAAAGTTTTTGGGTAAGTGCACAAAGTTGAGACCAAGAAATGTGGAAGTTTTTTCCTTAGAAAAAAATGAAATTGACATTGCAAACGCGAGATCTCAATTTTTCTAAACGGGATCTCGAGCCTAAATATTAAACAGGATCTAACTTTTTAAAAATCGGGATCTTGTTTATTAGAGGGTCTCGAATCGATGGACAGGGAATAGGATCCGGGTATGTACAGGATCATGATGGGCGAAAAAGTGGCAATATGATGGGTATGTGACTGACAACTATTTTTTTACCCAAAATTGATGAAATGAAAAGGGTTTTTAAAGGAGATTCTTAGCTTTCCACCAATATAAATTATGCTTTAATTTGAATTTAATAAATAATTATTATTCATTTTCTATTTGAATTACTATTAAAGTCTTGATTGATAGGCTAATTGAAAAACATCTATACCTTTCAAATGGTATCACATTTTTTGAGTCGAAAACATGTGTCACATTCTATGCTTCACATACTATAGGATTAAAAAAATAAAATTTGAATTTCATGAAGTTTTGACCAAGTTAAGGTGGTCAAACATACAAGTTTTTATATTTTTTTAAAATTTGTAATAAAAAATCATAATTAATTATTTACTTGGAAAAAATTACAAAAAATATGCATCACATCTGGACATGAGTTGTCTACTTATATCTAAAATATTATAAAAAATATTATCATTTTATTGTTGTTAGGGTGGTAAGACAGACACCTACTTATTTTTTTCCCTAAAATTTAAGTACTCTGCATTGAAATTTCTAATTTTCACCAAATAGATTTTTTAAAAAATTAAACCTAGTAGTTTAGAAACTACATTCAATTTTCTATAGATTCTATTCTTACATATTTTTGAAATAATATAGATAAATTATTCAATTTTTTACATCAAGTTGCCTAACTCTGATTTTTCTAATTTTTTTGCCACTTAAGGGCTTGTGTTTTCCATGATGATCTTGCACATACCCATCCCGATTTATAAAAATTGGGATCCCATTTTGTAATAATCGGGATCTCATTTTGTAATGGTATTTATTTTTAAAAAATGAACAAACCTTCATTTTAGCAACACACGGGATCCCAAGTTTTGAGTGACAGTGACCTCCAACAACAACCTCTAGGTACCTGTGACCCACCCCCATTTTTTGTGCATTTTTTCATTTTTTATTGAAATTGTGAATAGTAGAATTGATTTTAGCATCTTTATTAAAATTTATTTGATGTTTTAAGCATTTTATTTCCTGTTATAGTAGAAATGAGGAATTGTAGAAATAGATGAAAAAGCGTAATCAAACATGAAGATATTGAATAGAAACAAAAAAATGAACCTTCAATTGTATTTTAGAAACAAAATTTAGCTTTTGAAACCTAAATTGTTCGATCAAACCAAAAAAATATATTTTTGAAAACCCTAATTGAAACAAAACAAAAAAAAATGCATTTCAAAACCCTCAAAATTGTAATGAAATAAAAAAATTGCATTTAGAAACCCTAATCAAGCTTTTTGAAACTCTGAATTCAAATCAAACAAAAAAGAATTGAAAACCCTAGTTTGAAATAAAACAAAAAAATTGCATTTAGAACCCTAATTGCTTAGAAATTGAAACCCTAAATTGAATTGAAACAATTTTTTTTGCTAAAAACCCTAAATAGAAATCGAACAAATCATTTTGATTTTGAAAACCCTAATTTTGAGCTCAAGAAAATTCATTTGCAAAATTTAAATGTTTTAAATTTCATTTTGCATTGTATGGAGAAAACAATATGTTAAACTTTAGTTTCAATGTTAAATTATAATTAGATTGGAAAACAATATGTTAAAGAATAGTGACAATTCATAAATTTTATCAATGTTTGTTTGCAAATTTGGTTAGCAAATTCGTAAATCCAAGTGTACAATCGATTTCCAATTGTCACTTAATTATATAGTATTCAACATTCATTTCTATTTTATGTTTTGATCTCTCTTAGTCATGCCTTGTTTCCATTTCTTGTTTGCATGTGTTGCCTATTGTATTTTGACAATCTTAACCATCATTCTAGTCAATTACTTGTTAATTAGGCTTCTAGTTTAGTCTAAAATCTCAATTTTTGCACTAGTTACCTAGACACTAAAAGAATCTAAATATTTTTCTTTTCTTTCTTTTAGGTTCTTTCAATTCCAAACAATCAAAAATAAAATACTTGATTCAACATTAACTAATTTTATATTATACATTTTATATCATAAAATTCATTTAAGTGGGAAATATTAATGAAAAAAATGTTAAATAAAATAATCTTATATTCAATTAAAAAAAAATCCAATTAAAATATACATCAAACTCAATCTTAATAATACATAATTATGTGTTTCTATTATGTGAAATAGTCAATATATTCATAAAATAAAAAATATTCATAAACTAGGCACTAACTTGCAAGTCCATTATTCCAAGGGTCACCCAAACTTCACCCTAAGTTCGCTAAACCCTAAACCCTAAAGCCTTCATTTTTTCTTAGGACCTTAAAATGAAATTTGGTTGCCTTACGAAACTCCACCAAATTTTATTCCCTTAAGCCATGTCATTTTGTCATAGTACCTTACTACAAAGATCCCCTTAAGCCATCCTATTACCCTAAACCCTAAACTCTAAACCCTAAACCCTAAATCCTAAAGACATAATTTTTTCCTAGGCCCTTAATGAAATTTGGTTTCCTTGGGCAACGCCACCAAATTTTATTCACTTGAGCCATGTCATTTTGTCCTAGGACCTCACTAGACATAGATCCCCTTAATTCATCCTATCACCCTAAATCATAAATCAATGTCTTAAGGGGTCCTAATATGACATTTATTAAGGGGATCAAAGAAGTTCTCAAAATTTGGCGAAGTTGCCCAAGGCAACCAAATTTAACAATAATAAGATCGTGCAAGATTATAATATGAATGAGATTTCGTGATCTAGGTTGGTCACTTGAAACAAGAGATATCCCAATCAACTTTTCCATAGGAAAATGTTCTTCACTAACTTGCAAGTTCATTATATTCCAAGGGACACCAAAACTTCACCCTAAGTTCTGTAAACCCTAAACCCTGAACTCTAAAATCTAAACCCTAAACACTAAAGCATTTATTTTGTCCTAGGACCTTAAAATAAAATTTGGTTGCCTTAGTTAAGTCCACCAAATTTTATTCCCTTAAGCCATTTCATTTTGTCATAGGATCTTACTACATAGATCCCCTTAAGCTATCCTATTATCCTAAACCCTAAACTCTAAACTCTAAACCCTAAACCCTAAAGCCATCATTTTTTCTTAGGATCTTAATGAAATTTGGTTGCCTTGGGAAACTTCACCAAATTTGATTCACTTGAGCCATGTCATTTTTTACTAGGACCTCACTAGACATAGATCCCCTTAAGCCATCCTATCACCCTAAATCGTAAATCGATTTCTTAAGCGGTCCTAATATGCCATTTCTTAAGGGAATCAAATAAGTTCTAAAAATTTGGTGAAGTTTCCCAAGGAAACAAAATTTAACAATAATAAGATCGTGCAAGATTATAATATGAATGAGATAAATAATGATCTAGGTTGATCAATTTATGGTTTAGGGTGATAGGATGGTTAAGGGGATCTATGTCTAGTAAGTTCCTAGGACAAAATGACATGGCTCAAGTGAATAAAATTTGGTGAAGTTGCCTCAAACCTTAATAAAATTTGGTTTCCTTGGGCATCTTCACCAAATTTTATTCACTTAAAGGCCATGTCATTTTGTACTAGGGCCTTACTACATAGATCCCCTTAAGGCATCATATTATCCTAAAACCTAAATCCTAAACTCTAAACTGTAAACCCTATAGCATTCATAAATTGTCCTATATTAATAGTTAATTGTATTTTCATTCAAGTAGCATGCCTTAGACATAAATGAGGCTTGCATATTTTATCATTTGTATTCAATTAGGAAATTTATATTGAATGGTTTTAGGGTATTTCCTAAACATGTATCTTACATTTTGAAATTATAAATCTAATGCAGGTTCACTCATATCTTAGAGATCACATGGATCAATTCAATAATATTCACAATCCACCTCTGCACCATCCATCTCCACCACCTTCACCTCAAACTCCACCCACTCCACCTCCACCTCCACCCACTCCACCTCATAACCCCCCACCTCCACCACCAGAAATTAATATTGCTCATTTGCAAGCATGAATCAATTCCAATGTTAGAACCATCCAAGATCAAATCAACATTATTCAAAATGAAGAATGTGTCGCACCACTTGTGAGGGTGATTGCATCTAGGATGCAAACCATTGTTGATGTTGTTAGGGCTATGGATGGGATCTTAGATGAGCATTGAAAATGGCTAGAGGAGAGGAGAACTTCCAATTTGAAAAGGAAAATGCAAAGAAATGAAGAGATGCAGTAGAGATCCACAATAGTTTCTAAATTAAGACAATGATCTTAAATAGTTACAAATTTATGAATTTGGTGAACGATGGATATTTTGTGTGATGAATTTATAAATTTGGTTGGATGGATATTTTTAGTGACATGAATTTATGATTTTGGTTCTAGATGGATATTTTTAGTGATGTTAATTTATGATTTTAGTTCTAGATGGATATTTTTAGTGACATGAATATATGAATTTGGTGGAATTTATGAACTTATAATGATGAATTTATAATAGTATATATTTTATGACTATCTACTAGATCATGATTTCTCCTGTTGGAAAATGTAATATATATATATGTATATAAATACGTTACACATAAAATGAGGTTTTTGTGAATGTTTCAAGTTTATTGTTTAGTTTGTACACATGTATTAAAATTGCATATAGTTCTTAAATTTTGAAATTTATATGTATGTACATAGTTTAGTTTAATGATGTATGCATGCAAATTATGCATCGTATTTTTTATTTAAATGTATGTACATGTTAAATTTTGAATTTTGTATGCACATGCTCGAGTTCAGTTAATGTATATGTGTGTTTCAATTTTATATGATCTTAATATATGTATGCACATCCTATTTAAAAAAAATTGCATGTGTGTTTCAAATTTAACTATTTCTTGTAATTTTTTAAGTTTGTATGTTAATTTTGTATAATTTAATGCAGGTGCACACTTATATCTCATATCATGGATGATTTTAACATTGATGATATCATCAATCCACCACCTAAGCCATAACCACCTCCACCTCACCCTCTACTTCCCCCTCCACCTAATATGCCATCTCCAACACCTATTACATCTAATGAGGCTCGCTTGCGAGCACACATAAATGATCAAGTTACATCCATACAAAATCAATTCAATGCTATGCAGATTCAAGCATTGATTCCACCACACGTGAGACATTTTTCATTTGTGATGCAAAACGTTGTGGATGCCATCAGGACCATTGATTCTAATCTAGATAGGCATCAACAAGACATAGAAGAGAGGAGACAATTTTATGCTGATGGTCTCTCTTATAAAAAAAAATTAGACTTTAAATTAACAAAATCCCACCTAGCCCCCTACTTTCTTGACCTCGTTACTCAACAACCCATCCCTCCCAACAAATCTAGAATATCCATGAGGTGGTGCATACATCCATAGATGAGTACACATTTTTGGGATTGATGGTATATGGTTTTTGATAGTCCCCCACACGCTAATTGGGAGTGCCCATTGTATTTTTTGAGGAAACTATATGTAGATTTTGTTATGGGGAAAAAGCCCAATTATTTTAATTTTAAATCATTTCAGGGTGTTGGTGGCGGCATGCCATAACAAAGGTTAGGGGCAAGGGTTGATCCCCAATGCCCCATGCATGCACAACCCCTTATTGTTGCTCTTGGTCCTCCCATTCTCGCACTTGTGCATTATCGGGTTGTGGTCTTGACATTAGGTTCCCTAGCTACACTTGCAGGGGACCTTGATTGGAATGCTTCTTTGATAGAGGGTGGGGAGCATATAGATGATGATGATGGAGTGTTTTATGGAGCAGGTCCGAGTACCACTCTAGGAGTATTGAGGCCCATCCAACATGTATGTACTAGTTTCCATGAGGTATGCTATGGACCCGATTAGGCCACACCTAGTTTGGGTGGATGTGGAGATTCTGGTGGTTCATCTGGTCACATTAGTTCATTTGTAGAGTTTCTTACAGCAGACCATCACCCTGAGGACACTGTAACACAGGTATGAATATGCATCTACACGTTCATTTTATAATTTTTTGATGAATGTATATATCAAAGAAAAGTTTGCAATACATTTTAACAATCAAGCTATTTGGTGTATAGATGACACTAACGATGGGAAATCATCTGTTCCATGAGTACACACATCAACACTAGGCCTACTTGGCAACCCTTATGGGGTATTTTGATTTCAATTTTTTAAATTATATATGAAATGATTTTAAAATTGAGTTTTAAATTTATAATTGAATCACATATATATTTGAAATATTTATGTTGGTTTAAGCAAGTCAATTGGCTTCCACATTGATTCCACCCGAGGGGTTGTCAAGCACTCTTCCACTATCGGGCATCATAGATTAGGGGCAGGTACATTTATATTGTAAATTGTTTAACTTACATTAGTATAGTTACAATTATGAATTTTGAATTCACTATGTTTGAAATGTGCATGTACACTGGTAAATATTATAAGCGTTAAATGTCTACATGTATTTGTAGGTTGATACCACAATGAGAATGGGCATTGGGAAAACATTTGATGCTGCAGCTACTCATGAGGCCTTTGATTTTTAGGTTGTTTAAAAAAAATTCTACACAAAATGTGCAAACTTGAATATATATATATAACATGCTTTTAATTGATCTTGTAGGACTTTGTTAGTGTGACTTTTAGTGCTAACCCAAACATAGTTACACCTCCGGGGAGGACATATAGAGTAGGCTCCAAATCAAATGGTAATTTAATTTTTTTATTATAGTTAAAGTCAATTATAAATTATATATTTTGAATATAACTTTAATTTTAAATTTCAAATTGATATATATATATATATATATATATATATATATATATATATATATAATATGAGCTAATACATGTTTTAAATTCTATTTCTTTTATAGCATGAGACACATATTGTAGTTGAGCATGTACAAATAAGTCTTGGAGAAGAGGGTGCACAACCTCAGAATACGATACAATTAAAATATGATAAATTATAAATTAAATTGAATTAAATCATTTTTAATTATAAACTTGTACATCTAATTTCAACTTTCTTTGTCTTGCTTATGTAGATTGATTTAGAGAATTTATAGGTTGCTTCAGGTGCACTTGAGCATCTAGACCTAGATATGATGGTAATTTAATTTTATGATGAATTATAAATTGAATTATCATTAAATCATTTTTCATTGTCTTACATCTGATTTCATCTTTCTCTTGTCATCTGCAATTCATTCCGCCAACTCAATCAATAATTAGTCAATAAATCATAATTTACAAACAAAAGCAATCTATTTATATACCGAAAAGGATAAAATTTTAAGAAATAAACAATACCATACAAGATTAGAGAACAAAAGCCTTACAAATTCTGTAAATAATAGCATCCAACACTAATTTATAAGTTGTCAAAACAAATAATGGCATCCAACACTAATTTATAAGCTGCCAAAACAAATAATGGCACCCAATACTAATTTATAAGTTGTCAAAAAAAATAATGGCATCCAATACTAATTTATAAGCTGTCAAAATAAATAATGGCATCCAATACTAATTTATAAGTTATCAAATCAAATAAAGGCATCAAATACTAATTTATAAGCTGTCAAAATAAATAATAGCAACCAACATTAATTATAGGCTATCTTAAGGGGATGTCTTAAGGGGTCCTAATATGACATCTTAAGGGGATGTCTTAATGGATCATAATATGATGTCTTAAGGTTTCCTAATATGACATCTTAAGGGGTCATAATACAATGTCTTAAGAAGATGTCTTAAGGGGTCATAATACAATGTCTTAAGGGGATGTCTTAAGGGGTCTTAAGGGGATGTCTTAAGGATATAATTGATTTAACAATAATGTATGCATGATATTTAGTGATTATAAAATCAAATATAAAGTTTCAAAGCAGGAAAACATGCACATTTAACAAATAAAATATATAGAATATCAATTAAATGATACATAGAAGTACATAGAGTACATAATTGTGTATATAGATGTATTTGTAATTTGTACAAAATGTTTAATTTTGTAAGTATGTATGTACATATATGTCATCTCAAAACAATTTTTACAAAATTTGGATATGCCATCTCAAGATCATCTCAAACCCATGCCCAAAATGTAGTAGGTCCTTACACCACCTGATATCAAAAAGGTATAAGCAATATCAATGAAATCATCAAAGCATGCATATTTTAATTTATATAAAACTATCTATATATACACAACTCAAGTACCTGCATTTAAAAGTATTCCACACATGTGTGTAGGTTGAATCTAGGCATCCTCTCCTTATTGTTTCAAAGTATGAGATCAATGCAATGATGGCTTAAGGACACAAAAAAGGATAATAAATCAATTTTAACTATTAATGTACAAGAAATATCAATATGTAATCAAAACATGTATTTAAATATAATTTAACTAATAATTACCTATTTTTACCAAGTATTCCATGTTGTCTAGGTTGAATCTACATGGACTAGATCCTTTTTTTGATTATGGCTTAAGGATCTATAAAAGGACAATTTAAATCAATTTCAACTAATAACACACTTGACCAATATTGAAACATGTATTTAATCTATTTAAAAGGACAATATAAAACTAAAATTATATTTACCTATATTTACTTATTCCATTGTACAATCTACATCCTCTCTTTTTGCAATGCATGTATGATTGTCTCATGCTCTTCAATAGAAATTATCCATAGCAATTTATTTGTAGGTCTTCCATGATACCGATCTAGTTTTATATTTGTTGCCACCACCAAATGTGAATAATGTATAATATTTTTATGCATTTCATAATCTTCAAATGTAGGTAGACCATTCTTCCATGCCAGGTATTTTTGTAGCCAAGTTCCAACAACCACCAACGATCCTATTGGAAAACATGAAAACCATCATCAAATAAGTTCTCAAAATTTTCTTAAGGGGATCCAAGACTTGTTCTAAAAAATTGCTTCAGGGGATCAAAAACTTGTTATCAAAATTTGCTTAAGGGGATGTCTTAAGGGGATCATTGTACTTGTTGGATAATGATAGCCATCATCATCTTCTCGAGGTGCTATTAACTTATGTTTAGTCTCCACACAACTAGCCAACCAATATTTTGTTTTCTCTTCATTCCCCTCAAGTGGAACAATAGAATACTCATGTCCTGCAAATAAAAATTGATTTAATAACTTGCGCATATCCATATAAATAATTTAGTATTACAAAATAACTTAATAAAGTGAAATGAAATGAAATAAATTGAATTAAATTACCTTCTTGTACAAGGTTTGAAACACAGTCATAGTCTTCAGATGCAAACACTTGATCATTTTCTTAAATAGTTCTTTCATATTCATCATGTGCTTGTGTAGGTGTCAACAATATTTACTCCCACTATTCAACCCATGCTATATTTTCACATGCTTCCCAATCTCCTGAGATACAAAACTAGCAAAAAAATGTAAGCTCCCTTGTCCGGAGAGTCCATGTGCTTGTTGTCGAACTCCTAAATGAATGCCATTTAGTAGATCCACTAATTGTCTCATATTCAACTCTAGGTACAATTTTCTCTTCTTCAACCAACCAAAAGAATTGATGAACTGTAGAGTACTCACTTGAACTAGGTACAAATAATCTTGTATTACACCAATCCACAATCCCATGTGCATCTTTAAATTTTACTACATCCTCAAATTTTAATTGTTCTCTAGCAAGAATTCTTTTGACATGCACCAGCTCCAGCATGTTCTCCTTTACCATGTCCAGCTTCAAAAAATCTCCATATATGTTGGACATTAAGTTCCTTGTGAACCCTACTTAACCAATAGAACATTCGAGCATTATTGAACTGCCCCGTACAATTATCTAACCATATGAGGTGTTCTTTCATCTGGATTCCTCTTTCTCTTAAATTTCTATAAAATACACTCAAACAATATTGAACAAACTCTGACGAGTGTAATCGGTTGTCACTCAAATAAAAATGATACTCCCTCAAAACTTTTCTATCATCCTCAGTTCTATCATTTGCATGTCTATAAACAATATGGACAAACATAGCTACTTGCACTTAATTATAATACTGTGATTGAATTTCCTCTTGTGTAGCTCGAGTATAATTTTTTGCAAAATCAACCACTGAAAGTATAGTACCAATTGGAAATGTGTTTCTACATGCACAAAATTGGCCATCAAACCATTGAGCATGTTGAGAGTGCATGACATATTTTGGTACAATCTTATTCTTAAATTCACTCATGAATGCATGCACACTAACTTTTTCTGTAACTAAATCCCAATGCTTTCCTATTTCTCCATCTTTTAATGAATAGTGAACATTCTTAAATATTTGAACATCTACTAATTGTTGTCCAAAATCATTATCAACACTTTCATGCATACAAATTCTGAAGAATGAAAGATTTCCACAGACAATGCATTGTCCAGAAATACAAAAACTTAAATAAAATAATTTACCATTAGATCTTTCACAAAAGAAACCTAAAATAAACTCCCTTATTGCTTCATGTGGCATATTAATACCAAATTCCTGTATAATCATGTTAGTATGCAAGGTACAACGCATATATTGAAAAAAATCATAAAAATAATGAAATTGAACATGTGTTTTACAACAACAAGATATTTGTTGCTTATTAATTTTTACATACCATGGTTTACATTTTTCAAAAGACCTTTGACTTATTTTAATATTACCAGGTAACACTAAATTACCACAAAATTTTCTACAAAATTTAGTTTATGTTGTATCTAATAGGTGTTTTGGGTGAGGATCGTGAACTTTGGATCCCACCCTTAATTTTAAAACATCTCTAGCATTAGATGAAACCCTAGTACTATCATGCTAATGTTTTTCAATCAAAGATTTAATTTCAACATTCAATTTCATATCAAACCTCAGGAGTCGATCACTAAAACTCCAACAGTGGTTGATAGGATCATTTTCTATACTTTCTCTTCTTTTTGCTGCTCTTAGCAATATTTTAGGATGCATTTTTAAAACTTCACTAATATTGCTTACCATTCTTTTATTCAAAGTTACTTTATTAACAATAGTAGTTGTTACAACTCTTCTTGCTGCATTTTTATCTTTAGATTGACTATTTTTCCCAATATATTGATTGACACTAGCAACAATAGACATAACATGTTTTAATGATTGATATTTTCTCTTTGGTTTAACAAAAAAGCGTAAGTTCTTTTTCATTATTTTCCTTTTTTTTGCATTCTCATCAATTGCATCATTAGTTGACATTGAATTGCAAATTTTTTTATGATAAAAGAATTTTTTGTATATTCTATTCACATGCATTCTTATTTGCCTCCAAGAAATTTGACCAGGAAGATTATCAAAAACACCACTTTCAATTTTAAAAAAGAAAGTATTTTCATTAAATTCAACATCACATTCTAGATTTTCATCTTCATCTTCATTTTCATTTTCATTTTCAACTTCAAAACAATTTACATTTTCATCAACAAAATAGTTTTCATTTTCATCAACAAAATAGTTTTCATTTTGATTTACATCAACAACATAGTTTTTGTTTTCATTTTCAACAAAAGGATCATTCTCATTTTCATTTTCAAAAAATTATATAAAGGTTTCATCTCTCTGAATATTATCAATGTCAACATCGTTAAGTCCAGCATCTTGTAAGACTTCTTCATACAAATTTACCATTTACTAATATGTGGATTTTAAGACATGGTAGGACTTGCTTGTA